>SJYX01005730.1:370940-389773 GCA_006410675.1 Oreotragus oreotragus
CTCAGAGCCTATGAACCACAGCTACTGTGCCAACTACTGTGCCACTACATGCCACTACTACTGAAGCTTAAGTCAAAGTACTAACCTCCCTTGGTGAACTTGGGAAAAATTTGCAACTCCTCTGGACCTCAGTGACTCCATTTTGCATTCAGTTCAGTTCAGTTCAGTCGCTCAGTTGTGTCCTACTCTTTGCGACCCCATGAATCGCAGCACGCCAGGCCTCCCTGTCCATCACCAACTCCCAGAGTTCACTCAGACTCACGTCCATTGAGTCCGTGATGCCATCCAGCCATCTCATCCTCTGTCATCCCCTTCTCCTCCTGCCCCCAATCTCTCCCAGCATCAGAGTCTTTTCCAATGAGTCAACTCTTCTCATGAGGTGGCCAAAGTACTGGAGTTTCAGCTCTAGCATCATTTCTTCCAAAGAAATCCCAGGACTGATCTCCTTCAGAATGGACCAGTTGGATCTCCTTGCAGTCCAAGGGACTCTCAAGAGTCTTCTCCAACACCACAGTTCAAAAGCATCAATTCTTTGGCCCTCAGCCTTCTTCACAGTCCAACTCTCACATCCATACATGACCACAGGAAAAACCATAGCCTTGACTAGATGGCCCTTAGTCGACAAAGTAATGTCTCTGCTTTTGAATATACTATCTAGGTTGGTTCTAACTTTTCTTCCAAGGAGTAAGCATCTTTTAATTTGCTGACTAATTTAACTAATTAATTATTTCCATAAATACTTGAATAGAGGATAATGATACCAGCTAATGCATTAAATGATACCAGCTAATGCATTAAATGATACCAGCTAATGCATTAAATGATACCAGCTAATGCATTAAAGCAGGTAAAATGCTGAAGACAGTCCATGCTTACACCTGTCTCTTATACACATCTAGATGTGTATAAGAGACAGCCTCTCAGGTGGACCAAACAGCCAGTGTGGGCTAGACGGACCACTGTGGGCTGGGGGAAGAGACCATCCATCCTTTCACACGTCTTTTATATCCAGGGAGCCTAGCCTTCCTGGAGAGAGCAAAGCTCTGTGGAACTGGAGTTATTTGTTACTGTGTTGTTACAGCCAGCTCTGAGCCCAGTGCAGAGCCCCATGGTGAATGTGATCAGCGACTGAGGAAGTTGCAGGTGGTACAGTGCAACCAGGGCCGTACTGGGGCGGGCCTGGGTGATGGGAGAGTCCCAAGGGGAATCTGCCCTGATGAGGATTAGAAATATCTAAGCAGAAGCATCCGTGCCTAACCTGAGACTTGGATGATTCAGTCAGGTGGTGAAGTGGGGCAGTGAGGTTAGCAGGGGCTAAGAGGCATTTCAGGCAGAGGGACAGCATCTCCAGAGACCTGGAGCCCGGGCAATGTGTGCAGAGTGTGTGTGTGTGTGTGTGTGTGTGTGCTGAAAGCTGTGAGGTAAGGAGCAGGACTTGGCCTGTTCTGGCTGCTGTATAGGGAGTGGATAGAAAGCCGGGCTGGAGGCCTGGAGACCTGGACCAGATGCCATGACACAGGAAGCGGTGGCCTGACCTTGTGGATGAATAGATGTGAGTGGGTCCATTGTGTGAAGCAGGTAAAATTAAGTTAGAATGTGGGAGGAATGGAGGAGTGGAGGAATATTAGTGGATTGAATAATGTCCCTTCCAAATTCATGACCACCCTCAACCTCAGAATGTGATCTTCTTTGGAAATAAGATCTTTGCAGGTGTAGTTAAGTCAAGGATCAAGACAAATCACCCTGAATTTAGGGTGGCCTTAAATCCAATGAGAAAGATTGCCTATAAGAGAAAACAACACAGAGAGACACAGGGAAGAAGGCCAGGAGTCGAGAGACAGCAGAGGTTGAAGTGATGTTGCCACAAGCTGGGGAACATGTGGAGCCACAAGAAGCTGGAATAGGTAAGAAGGATCTTGCCCTCAGAGCCTTTGGAGGGAGGGGCCCTGCCAACATTTTGATTTCAGATTTCTGGCCTCCAGAACTGCGAGAGAAAAAGATTCTGTTGTTTTAAGGCACCCAGTTAATGGTACTTAATCCTGGCAGCCCTAGAAAGCCAATAGTGGAGTCAAGGGTGGTGCTCAGGTTTCTGGTTTAGGTGACGTGTGGGACATAAGGCAAGGGCAGACTGGGTGGCTGGGGCGGGGCCAGGAACCGGGCAGACAGACGCTGAGGTTGGATTCAGGTTTCACTGCCTTCAGGAGGTCTGTGTGATAAGTGAGTGAAGGGAACCATGGTGGCTGGATTCATGAGTGGCTAACTGATTCAGATTTAGATAGAGTCAGGGAGTGAGGGAAGGGGAGATGAGGGCAGACACGCTGAAACCATACTCACAGAAAACTAGTCAATCTAATCACACTAGGACCACAGCCTTATTCAGGTTACTGTAACCGAAAACCACAGGCTGGGCAGGTTAATCAGTAGACATTTATTTGAAGTCTGGGAGGCTGAGACCAGGGTGCCAGCATGGTCAGTTTCTGCAGAGGCCTTCTTCCTGTTGACAGACAGCTGTTGTTTCTTTGTGCCCTCACATGGTGGAGAGGGGAATCATCTTGCCTGTTTCTTCTAATAAGGGCACTAATTCCATTCATGGGGCCCCCACCTCCATGACCCAATTGCCTCCCAAAGGGCTTACCTGCTAAGAACATAATACTGGGGCTTAGGATTTCAACATTTACATTTTTGGGGACATCAACATTCAGACCATAACAAAAACAAATGGATCAGTTTTTCACTGTGACCTTGGCAAGGACAGCTTTGGTGGAGCAAGAATGTGTGTAGTCCCATTGCCGCCTGACTCCCATTTTGGGGGACATCCTCACAACAGGGTGCCCTGGTGCTTTGTTTCTAGAGGTTCTAGATTCTCAGGACTGAACTTGCCAGGGCTTGGTGCTTTCCACAGTTGGTGGGAAAGAGGCCACCTCCATTCTGGCTAGGTCCCAAAAACCAAGACTGATCTGTGTCTGCTCCTTGGCGATAAGGCCAACAGCTATTTGTCTCCCATGAAGCCAGCATTTGTCTCTCTGTTCAAAGAATCTGGCAACCCTATCCTTTTTATTGGTGTCTTAGAGATGGTGATGAACAGGGAGGCCTGGCGTGCTGCGATTCATGGGGTCGCAAAGAGTCGGACACGACTGAGTGACTGAACTGAACTGAATCTATTTATGCCCCTAGGAAGGGAGGGGAGGTTTGGGATTAATAGAATTACTGGCCACATTTATTGAGGGAGTCTGGAATCCCTGGAAAGCCGGGATTTCATCATATCTATCACTCAGCCCCATAGAATTGCAAGGAGGACCTGATTCACACTTAAGTAAAGATATTACTCTAAACGGCAGACAATCCTGCTGTGCCCAGCCAAAGGTAACAGTGCCATCTGTGGGTCACTGGAGGAGTGAGCCTGGGTGTAATAACACAAAGGGAGTATCAGTGGCAGGGCCCTCTGGAGCCTGATTCCATGCTCTTTCTGTTGACTAATGAGAAGTGAACTTTATAGAGATGTGATTTTTGTTTAATGACCAGATGTTTGAAAGAAACACAAGAGATGGATGGACCAATATGTGAGCCTGAGTGTGCATTAGGGAGGGGAAAGATCAAGCTTGTGGATGTCTGTGCTCTGTAAAAGTAGAGCTAAAGTTTTTCTTTCCAGAATATGACCAAAAAAAAAAAAAGAAAATGATGGAGATGGAGTATGTAGTTGTGTGGGCAGAGGAGTGGGTCACAGCTTGGGGAGAATCTAGGGCTGGATGCAATCAAATACAGCCTGAGAAGTCAAGTATGTGTATCTCAATTTACTTAATAATACCTGATACTTGCTTACCAAGTGCCAGACATTCTCAAAATGTGTATTAACCCTCACAACAACCCTGTGAGGTTGATGATATCTTAGCTCCCATTGTATAGAAGGGAATTAAAGCACTGGGGAGTTAGGTAACTTGTCCAAGGACACGCAGCGTGAGGAAACCAAGCCTGCAGCTCCAGCACTGTCCAGTGTCCTTGACATCTGCATCAACCTCTGTTGTGTTGTTCAGTCACCCAGTCATGGCCGACTCTTTGTGACTGCAGCATGCCAGGCCTCCCTGTCCCTCACCATCTCCCAGAGCTTGCCCAAGTTCATGTTCATTACATTGGTGATGCCGTCCAGCCATTTCATCCTCTGACACCCTCTTCTCCTTCTGCCCTCAATCGTTCCCATCGTCAGGGACCTTTCCAATGAGTCGTCTGCTGTACATCATTCTAAATGCATTGCCTGTTCCTTGTTTCAGACTGGAGCAGGAGGCGCATAAGGTAAGCATTTATTGGTGGTTTTGATTAAAGTGTTCATCAGCCAGGGCGGCACTAATACAGCGCTGATTTCAGGGTCCGCTCAGGGGCGGCCCCCAGCCACAGGCCTTTAGGGGTTCTTGAGTCTATTTTTTGTAGACTTTACCCTATGACGGATGGAAAATTATGGGAGAATTTTAATCAGGGGAGTGCCATGGTCTGATTTAGGTTTAAAAAATGAATTTAGGTCTTCTCCAAGGGTGATGGACATGGAGACTTGCTAATGACAAGGAATCCAGGGAGGTCTCCTGGCCTGGCACCAGTTTGCGGGGGGTTTGTGAGTGAGGAGAAGCAGAACAGAAGAACCCAGGTGAGCTGTAGTCAGGTATCTTCTCTCTCCCTCTCTGTCCTCTGCCGCCACTGCCTCCTAAGGTGACTGTTCTGCCAGCATGCTCCAGAAGACAGCATCACCTGGAGCCTTTGCTCCATCTTGTTTCACTGGAAGAAGAACTAGGTGCTCGGTAAGTGGGTTGGGGGATCTGGTGATGTTCTGCTCAGTGGAGACGCACCATTCCACTTGTGCATCGCCAATGTGTGGCTGACTAGGGATGCAGGGGTTGGGGGCGGGGCCTGCCTGATGGAGCATATCCACCTGGCAATGGCTGCTGGGTATCCTAGTGAGTACCTTACCTCCTTGTCCTGTGGACACCCCCACTCAGTCCTTCAGAGAGAGCAGAGCCCCAGGCAAATGATCCTGTTGGTCTTTCTAATCTTGGAATGGGAACTAAGGTGGGGGACTCCCCAGAGCAGCCCAGTACAGGGTACAGCAGACCAGGAAGGGGCCACACTTAGAGGGGGAGTTTGGTCAGGTCTCCCTGCTCTTTCCTGAAAGTGCTGCCAAGGCACATCCCTCCCTTTGGGGCACAGCTCTTCTCTCTCAGCCCTTCTCTGCTGGATACTGCCCCCCTGCAGCTCTGGGGGAGCCCACTGGGGAAGATCCGGGTCTTTGGTTAAGCATCTTAGCAGCTGCTGCCCTAGTTCTGGGTCCAGCTGGGGATGCAGAGGAAGAGGAAGGAAGGAGTGCTGAGAAGGGGGAAGATCATGACGGGAGGGTGCTGCTGACCTCAAGAAGGATCTAGTAGCAGCTGGGGTGAATTCAGAGGAAAAGATCTTTTGTAGGTTTTCTTGAGGCTCTTCTCTCCATCCAGGGTATAGATCCTAGTTGAGGGTGGGTGGCAACCGTCTGACTGGGCTTCCCGGTCAAGTGCTTGTGGCCTCCTGGGGAATACAGACTCCATACACCTGGGTCTGCCTGCCCCAGGCATAGCCACAGCATCTTGCTGGCCTGCAGGCAGAGAGCTAGGTGAGATGACCCATAGGTCCTTTCTGGAACGATCATCTTCTTTCCTCTTTCTTTTTCTCATTTTGTTACATGCCGCATGAATATGAAACAAATGAGACCTTCAAGAAAAAGGAGGAGGTATCCTAATTTGGCAGAAAGATTTGAGTCACCAGCTTGGTGATCGGCTCACCGTAACCTGCAGAGAAATTTCATGCCCTTGAAGGTTTCTGCAAGACCCATTTTACCCCTTTTCCTCCTTACCCTCCACTCTGCTAGACCTGGCCCATGGTGATCATGAAAATGTGCCTGTCAGATCTTCTACTCCAGGAAGGTGATTGATGGAGGTCCTCAGCTGCTGCACTCTGAATCTGTCACTTCCTTAGTGTTGAGGCTGTGCTTCCCACCGTGGCTCCCAAAGGGCAGAGTACACTGGGGATACTAAGACAGGATACCAAGGGGATGCCTGGGAGATGTGAGTCTCCTTTGATGGGTTACTGGCTCCAGAATTGCCCATTGGCTTTGCCAAACACTCTTGGATGACCAGCATCCTGGGATAATTTCACCCAACCTCCCCCCTTCTCTACTTCACTGGAGTCTTACGGCTCCTCAGCCTCTTCCAGCTCCTCCAGATTTCCCCCCACAGGCATTTCCCCTAATAAATTTATTGCTTGTTTCATTTTGTTTTGACATTTACCTCTTGGAGGACTCATACTAACTTACTCCCCTTGCTCAAGAGTAGGAACCCCTTGGGGCTTCCCTGGTGGTCCAGGAGTTAAGAATCTGCCTTGCAATGCAGGGGACTTGGGTTCGATCCCTGGTTGGGGGCCTAGGATCCCACATGCTAAGGAGCAACTAAGCCTGAGAGCTGCAACTACTGAGCCTGCACACTACAACTAGCCAGTCCGTGGACCATGGTGAAAGATCCCTCACGGTGCAACAAGATCCAATGTGCTGCAACTAAGACTTGATGAAGCCAAGTAAATAAGTAAATATAAAAGAATGGGTTCATGTCAATGTATGCCAAAACCAATACAGTACTGTAAAGTAAAATAAAGTAAAAAAAAAAAAAAAAAAAAAAGAATGGGAACTCCTGTTGGAACTCTTCCTTTCTGTTCTGAGTTGCCCACCATCGCTGAGCTGCTGGCAGTGAGGGGTGACAGGGATCAGGGGAGGCCTTTGAGATACTTGGTACCCCAGAACAGAGGCCTGCCCTCCACCTCCTTCACTGGGACCTCTAAAGTCAGGAGATCCTCTGTTCCATGAGACAGCTGGTCTGTGATGGCCATGGCCCTGGATGGCATCAGCAGTGCATGAAGGACAGGGATGTTCATTGGCTTGCACTGTCCACTGCCTTCCTCTCGTTCACTGCTCTTGGGACGCCAGCCATCCTCCCAAACTGCCTCATCTGGGGTAGTAGTGTATGAGAGACAGAGGTGAGCTGTCAACGGTGTCTGCACCCCTTCCCGACCCTCTCTCTCCCCATGGTCAGCTTCCCCTTTGTGGCCTCACAGGAAAGATAGGACTCAAGTAGCCTCAATTTCTGGGAAAGCAGAGAACTGGGAAGGGCTGAAATTCTCCCTCATGAGGAAAGCCATGATGGGTAGCAGGGAGCCTTCGTTTATTCCCTTATTTTAATTTTTAACACATTTATTGAATGTTCATTGTGATAGACACTGCCAGTCATTTTTACAGCCTCCACAGTGAAGCTTTAAAGTCCAGGAGACAGGTACTATTGATTATTAATCCCACCTGGGTGAGATGACTTGCTCTGAGGTCACAAAGCTGGGAAATGGGAGCCAAGACCTGAACAAAACTTGTCTAACGGCAGAGCTGCTTATTCATTTAACGTATTTATTGGAATGACTTATAGAACTTAGAGCTGAAGCCTTATTTTGCTTCACCTACTGTCTGCCAGGGAAATCGTTGATTTCAGACTCAGGCTGGGTTTGAACCTCTGCTCTGTCACATATTATGTGTTATCCTGGGCAGACCACTGGGACTCTGCTTCAGTTTCCTTACTTATTCAAGGGGACCTCAGTGGGTCCAGCTTTGAGAGGTTGTTTTGGATGGGTGAAAGTGAAAGTGAAAGTTGCTCAGCCATGTCCAACTCCTTGCGGCCCCATGGACTATACTGTCCATGAAATTCTCCAGGCCAGAGTACTGAAGTGGGTAACCTTTCCCTTCTCCAGGGGCTCTTCCCAACCCAGGGCTCAAACCCAGATCTCCCGCACTGCAGGCGGATTCTTTACCAGCTGAGTCACCAGGGAAGCCCCTGGATGGATGAGGCCATGTAATAATGTGTGGTAGGCTCTCAGTGCAAACTGGACTTGTCCTAAACAGTACGTAAGACCGCAAGATGATTTTCATGGCAAAGTACACCTAGGGCACAAGGCTGGGGCTGGTGGGTGGGGCTCATGTCACACAGTAAGTATTGCTGAAAGCGTTGGCCACACCAGGGGCCCAGCTGGCCGGACAGAATACTGCTCGCCAGCCACCACTGCCTGGTGGTGGCCTGGCTGGCACGTCTCCATGGTTGCTATCATCTCTTTCGCTTCTCCCCAGGGCTTTCTCTGCGGTCCTGACAGGCATCTTGGAAGAATCTTCACCTTGGCTAAGATATATTTAAAACCCTTGACAATGGTGATCATGCTAATTTGAGCAATTTGACTCTGATGTGCCTTGGTATAGCTTTCTTCATGTTTCTTATGCTTGGGGTTTGTTGAACTTAGACCTGTGGGTTATAGTTTTAAGTCTGGAAAGGCCTCAGCTATTTTCCTTCAAATTTTTTCTGTCCCCACTTTCCTCAGGAGATCCAGCTGGCTGCTTAAAGTCTAATATCTACCAATGTTCTTCTCATTGCTTGAAATTCTTTTTTCTCTGTACTTCATTTGGGATTCTGTTGGTATGCCTTCAGGTTTACTAATCTTTTCTTCTGCAATGTCTGGTCTTTGTTAATTCCATCTCATTTGTGTGTGTGTGTGTGTGTGCCCACGTGCACGCATGTGTGTGTTTGTTCGCTTGTTTAAATCTTTGACATTAGAGTTTTCATCTCTAGAAATTTGATTTGGTTCTTTACTTCATGGTTTTTTTTTTTTGGCCAAGGCTTGTGGCTTACAGGATCTTAGTTCACCGATCAGGAATTAAACCCAAGCCCCCTGCAGTGGAAGCATGGACTCCTAACCACTAGACACCATGGAATTCCTTCTTCTTCATTTTTTAAACATATGGAATACAGTTACATGTCTGTTTTACTATCTTCCTCTGCTAATTATAAGGGCTATATAAATTCTGGGTTGATTTTAGTGGGTTGATTATTCTCATTATGGGTTTGGTTTTCCTGCCTCACTGCATGCCTAGTAGTCTTTGATTAGATTCTGGACATTATGAATTTTTCCTTTGTGGACACTGGATATTTTTACATACTTGTGAGTCTTCTTTGCTTTATTCTGGGGGTGCAGTAAAGTTGTTGGGTAACAGGTCCTTTCAGATTTATCTGTCGTGCTCTGTGAGGCAGGTCCAGAGACATGTCCAGTCTTGGGCTACGTCTCAGACCACAGCTTCCTGAGAGCTCTCCCCAGGGCCCCATGAATTGTGAGTTTTTCAGTCTGGCTGGTGGAAACAGACACTGTTACGGTTTTGTGTGAGCATCACCCACTTTTCCTTCTAATCCTTTCTCGTGGTCCCTCCCTCGCCTGGTGCCTCCCCTCGCGCGTGCGTGATTAGCGCTCTGCTGGGTGCTGCGGGGGTCGCTGGTCTGCGGGCCTTGGGAGCTGTGCCTGTGCAGCCCTCTCCTCTTGGGGGCTCTGGCCTGTGAGCTCTGGTGGCCTCAGTCTCGCTGAACTCTCAGCTCGGTTTCCTCAGCCCAGAGAGTCTGCCTCTTCTTCCTCCCTGTGCTGTGGAAACTCTCAAGACAGTAAATTGGGGCAATCTTCGGCTCAGTTCACTTGTTTCCTTCACCTGAAGATCACATCCTTCATTGCCTGAGGTTCTGTTCAAGATGATAAAGATTTTTTATTTTCTTTTAAGGGTAATGGGCATCAAGGGAGAATCCCTTTGGAGCAACGGACTTGGTCAGATTTCTGTTTGGGAATCCCGTTATGCCTCTCATTTCTTCCCATACACCCCAGAAATGTCCCCAGGCCCCTGAAGTTGCCACACCCACAGGAAGGATTTTTGTCTCTTGTCGTGTGTAGCTGTCCCCCACCCATCTCTCTGGTGACCAGACATGGGGCCTTTGTGGCCCTCATGGTTCTTGTCCCTGGAACCAGGGCATTTCCCTGTCGGGTCACCGTCTCTGGAGAAGCCGACCAGAAAGCCGACCAGAAAGTCGACCAGACGTCACACCAAGGAAAGGGAGGAGCGCCCACATCAGGCAGTTGTGGCCAGGGTAGGGCGAGGTGCAGCTGGGGAAGAGAAGCGTTTCTTTCTGGAATTTACAGAGAGAGCTTAAAACAAGCAATAGCACGTGGTTGGTGGAAACTGGTATAAATGGACAAATAAATTCTAAGAATAGAGAATCTCCAAGAGGAAAGGGGACTTGTTTCCTCTATTTTATACTGAATCCTTGCATCCTTTCCCCACTCTGTGTCTCTCCGATGACACTGGACCGTACCCCTGATGTTCTGTCAGACCTACATCTGAATCCCCTCTTTTCCTTCCTGGAAAGCAAGGTTAGAGAAAACCACATAACTGGATAGATTGGGGCCATAGTAAGAAAACACTACCTGTCTCTTAGTGATGTGCTGGCACTGGACCTTACTGGCTCTCAAGAACCTACTGTGTGCATATCTTCGCAGTTCTGCATCCAGTGACATCATGATGGGGACGTGAAATTGGCTAAGGTAGCGGTGTTTGTTGTTATTTTTCAGTCATTATGACTGACACGTCTGACTCTTTGCAACCGCATGAACTGTAGCCCGCCAATCTTCTCTGCCCTCCACTATTTCCTAGGGTTTGCTCAAATTCATGTCCATCGAGTCGATGATGCTATCTGACCATCTCCTCCTCTGCCGCCCCCTTCTCCTTTTGTCTTCAATCTTTCCCAGCGTCAGGGTCTTTCCCAATGAGTCAACTCGTCACATCAGGTGGCCAAAGTATTGGAGCTTCAGCTTCAGCAACAGTCCTTCCAATGAATATTCAGGGTTCATGTCCTTTAGGATTGACTGGTTTGATCTCCTTGCAGTCCAACAACAATCTACAAAAGTAACTCGCAAATATTATGTAAGAGTTTCTCCTCTATAACCAGAAGATCAGTTGTTGAACATCTATGAGCACACCATTATATATTCTCTTCATTTGAAATTCTCTTTGACCCTCTCCCTCAGTATTGAAGTTTCTTAGGACGTTCCTCTTCTCCTGGGCTAATGAACTTAACTTGACAATAGGTTTAACTTTGAGCGTAGTGCTCATAAAATAAAGATCTTGGAAATTTAAGGAGACAATAATATTCCCTCCTACAAAATTACAGAAAAGCAGATCTGGTTAAAGTGAGCCCTGATAAACAGGTATATTGAGAATATTCACAAAGAGCATTGGATTTATCCTCCTGCCAGTGAGAAGACTTGTTGAAAGTGTATAATGCTGTTTCCATGTAACAAGGGAGTCTTTTAAGATGCTGGACTTCAGAGATTGTTATGTACTGTTAAGTGTAACCTTTAACTCTTGAAAAAATAATTTTATCTTTCTTTCTTTCTTTCTTTTTGGCCGTGCTGGGTCTTGCTGCTATGCAGGCTTCTTCTCTAGTTGCGGTGGGCGGAGACCGCCCTTCAGTCGTGGCGGGCGGGCTTCTCACTGCGGGGTTTCTCTTGTGGTGGAACACGGGCTCCGGGCACGCAGGCGCCTCATTGCTGCCGCACGTGGGCTCTAGAACTCAGGCTCAGTTGTGCTGTACTGGCTTAGTTGCTCTGAGGCGAGTGGGATCCTCCTGGGTCAGAGATCAAATCGTGTTTCCTGCAATGGCAAGCGGATTCTTTACCACTGAGGCACCAGGGAAGCCCTACCCTTTAACCCTTAAAAGTCTACTATTCTGATTGGTTGTCACTCAATAGCTTGATGCCCTGAAAACAATATTTACACTGATACATATATATATATTTTTTTTTCTGAGTGCATACTTGCAAGGATTTAGGTTAGTTCAGAGAAGGGCCTTTGTCATTTCGTTGCCTACCTCCATGTGTAAGTTCCTTATTCAAAGGATCTGAGAGCATGTGAAATTCACAGAATCACTTTGGATCATAGGCTGCTATGAGTATGTGGTCTCAGAGCTTCCTGTTCCATTTCCTTCTCTTTGACGAATTTCCTCTTTCATTCTCTTCTGTTGTTCAGTCACTAAGTTGTGTCCAAATCTTTGCCACCTCATGGACTGCGGCACGCCAGGCTTCCCTGTCTTTCACTAACTCCCAGAGTTTGCTCAAACTCATGTCCATTGAGTTGGTAATGTTATCTAACCCATCTCATCCTCTGCCACCCTCTTTTCCTTTTGCCATCAACCTTTCCCAGCATCAGGGTTTTTCTCCAATGAAGTGGCTCTTCATGTCAGGTGGCCAAAGTATTGAAGCTTTAGCTTCAGCATCAGTCTTTCCAATGAGTATTCAGGGTTGATTTCCTTTAGGATTGACTGGTTTGATCTCCTCGCTGTCCAAGGGACCCTCAAGAGTCTGCTCCAGCACCACAGTGAGAAAGCATCAACTCTGCAGTGCGCAGCATTTTTTATAGTCCAACTCCCATTCTCCTCTATGCTATTGTAAATACTCAACCTTTAAGTTTCTGTATTCAATTCCAAGCAGATGATCTTTCTTAGTTCCAATAAATGATCTTTGCCTCGTAATTCATCTAACAACCAGAAAGGAGTGAGAGATAGTCACAAAGAAACATGGTTTTCTAGGAGCCGAATAGTTAACCAAACCCACTGTCACCCAACCAAAGGAAAAAAACCAGTGAATGAAAGTAACCTAAGGTCACACCAGCAGTGCTGAAAGTAGGAATGCCGAGACCTTTGAAAAGTGTTATCTGGAGGCAACAGTTTGGACTCTAAAACTGCAATGAGATTGCACAATCCAACATGATTCTCCTGGAATGTTGGTAGGGCAAAAGCAGGCCATACAGCATTCTGAAAGATTTCATTAATCCTGCCACACTCTATACCAAACCAATTACCCAACTCTGTTAATTCTGTTCCTAAATATATCTTGAATGCTCTCAATTCTACTGCATATCCATGTTTTCAATGGGTTATTTTTGGTATACAAGAAAGTTATTCATGTAGACTATTTTTGTCCATACGATTTTTAAATTCTCTTTTCAATTTAGATAACTATTCCAGATGCTTCTTTCAGATTTCATAGGTAGAAAAAATGATGTCATGCAAATAATAATTCTTTCTTCTCTTAAAAGAAAGTTGGGACCTCCGTTAAAACTGAAAAATGTTCACTGACAGATATAAAGAGAACAGAGAAACTTCACGTACATCTCAGTATGAAGAGTATTTTCAAGGATACCAAATCTTCCTAAGTTATTTTACAGCATTACTAAAATTACTGAATTTACTAAAATTCAGTTTTGCTTAAACTCTCAATAGGACTTTGTTTCTGTAACCTGCCAGAAGGTAATTTGAAAGAACAAATTAAGAATGGCTAAGAAAGGTTTAATTAATAAAAATGTTAATGAAGGGGGCCTGCCATATTTTAAAATATTGTGTAAAGAAATGATTAGTTTGGTGTATTGAAAGAATTCTTAGGTGAATGAAACAGACTGGAGAGGCCCTCAACAGACCTCAGAATAAGACACTTTATTGATGTCAAACACAGGAAGCATCTGAAATTAATGGTGAAGGTAGAGATTAGTCAACAGAATGGTGCTGATATTCTCTGCTTAGCACGGACACTTGTGAAGGGGCTGATGAGTCTTTCTGTAATTAAACTGGGGAGGTGACAAGACCTTGGAGCAAACTAGACCTGGGAAATCTGAGGGATCTGGAGTCTCTTTCAGAATCTTCCTTTCATAGCTTCAGGGCAGTGTTTCTCAGAGCGAGAAGTGTCATTCATCAAGTATGTGTAAAAGAAAAATGGTGATGGAAAATCCAGTATGAACAATATTAAACAGCTTTTCTTAACACAGGGTGTCTCAGAATCTTTAATATGATCACCTCTAATCTTTAATATGATCACCTCTAATCTTTAATATGATCACCTTTAATATGATAAACTCTAGGAAAGCCACAGAGCATGGAATATTTACCAAACTTACTTAATTTTGGAACCGTTTTTTGGGCAAAACATATTTCTGGACTAGTGTTCTATGCAACACTTTGGGAAAACTGGATCCATTTTAGGAAGAAAGGAGCTCTTTTTTTGATGGATATGGCACCCAGGGTTCTTGACGGGAAACATAAGCCCATGTTTACATAATTTAAGCAGAAAAGGAATTTATTGGGAGGGAGACTTCCCTGGTAGATCAGTTGGTAAAGAATCTGCCGGCAGTGCAGGAGTCCCCAGTTCTGTTCCTGGGTCGAGGAGATCCCCTGGAGGCGGGAATGGCTACCCACTCCAGTATTCTGGCCTGGAGAATTCCATGGACAGAAGAGCCTGGCAGGCTATAGTCCATGGGGTCACACAGAGTGGACACGACTGAGCGACTTTCACAGCACAGCAATTTATTGGGATGCTTGTGGCTCAGCTGGTGAAGAGTCCACCTGCAATGCAGGAGACCTGGGTTCAATCCCTGGGTTGGGAAGATCCCCTGGAGAAGGGAGAGGCTACCCACTCCANTAGTCCATGGGGTCACACAGAGTGGACACGACTGAGCGACTTTCACAGCACAGCAATTTATTGGGATGCTTGTGGCTCAGCTGGTGAAGAGTCCACCTGCAATGCAGGAGACCTGGGTTCAATCCCTGGGTTGGGAAGATCCCCTGGAGAAGGGAGAGGCTACCCACTCCAGGATCCTGGCCTGGAGAATTCCATGGACTGTATAGTTGAACACGACTGAGCGACTTTCACTTTCACAACCCCTTGATTTTAGATTCAACGTGAAGATGTGGAAAATGGGGCGGCATCAGGGAAGCTGGCTGAGAGACTCCCAAGATGTTCCTTGAAGACTCTCCCACATCTCTGAAACCACATATTACGGCCTCAGTCACGCGGTGGTGGCATCTGATTGGCTCTGGTGAGAGGTTCTGGGTGTGTTTTTGATTCTCTGGGCACGTGTTTTCTTTTCTACGTGTGTGACTGACAGGCAGTGCGTCCTTCTCTAGACCCTTGCAGCCCTCGAGCAGTTAAACTTCTGAGGCTTGAGGTTCGTTCTTTTGGCCACAAGGTGGCTCTCTTCTTTTTCCATTTCTGGTTCAAGACCCTTGCTGCTGCGGCTGCTAAGTTGCTTCAGTCAAGGCCATTAATTTTGGACAAACGCTGCCAGTCATCTTCATTCAATAATCATCCAAACTGGGAAAGTCTTTTTTTTTTCTTTTTGAAGTATATTTTATTATTTATTATTTTTTTAATTGAAGTATAGTTGCTGTACACTATTATATGAGTTGCAAGTGTATAGTTATTCAAAATACTTAAAAGTTATACTCCATTTATAGTTATGAACTATCGTCTATATCCCCCATGCTGTGCAGCGTATCCTTGTAGATCATCTTATGCCTAGCGATTTGCCCCTCTAATCCCCTACCCCTGCGTTGCCCCTCTGCTTTTCCCGCTCCCCGCTGGTAACCACTAGCTTGCTCTCTGTATCTGTGAGTCTGCTTCTTTTTTGTTACATTCACTAGTTTGTATATTTTTTAGGTCCTGAATATAAGCGGTAACATACAGTGTTTCAGAGTGGGCAGCTCTTGTTATACGGCACTAAGCAAGATGTTTCCACACAGCATTATCTTACTTGATTTGAACTGGCACAGATGATGGAGGGGGTCCCCAGATCACCCACCCAACTAAGGAGTGGCAGAGCCAGAGTTTCATCCCAGGACTCGAGATTTTACACTGGGTTGACAGTTTGCAAGCCTTGGCTGCATGTGGGGCTCACTTTGAGTTAACAAAGATACTGGTGCCTGAGTCCCATCCCAAACCAGTTAAGTCAGGATCTCTGGGGTGGGGTGCTGGCATCTTTACAAACATCCTCTGAGAGTGGAGACCACTGCCCTAGGTCTCAGATGCACAGCTCTCCTTTTCCTCCGTCGCTCCTAGGGAAGGGAGCTCTGGGTGAGGGCAGTGTGAGCATGCAGTTCTCCTGTGGTTGAGAGTCAGATATATAGTGAGAAGTGGATTTATCTGTAGGAAGTGCAAGCAAGGACCTGTATTTTTGTACTATGTTTTAAATAAAAGCAATTTGGAAAAATGCTGTGTTTTACACCATTTCAAGCTACGGTTTTCTTTTGTCACTGCTTCAGGCTTAGTCAGGAATATAATTTGTTTTTCTTAATTGCAAGATACTAAGAATTATCCTGAGAGAATTGTACTCCCCTAGGGGGCAGGAACCATAGCTGTTCTGTTCAAGGTTGGGTTCTCAGCATCCATCACAGAGCTTGGCATACGGGGGACACTCAATACATTTCACTGGTTGGGTAAATGGATGCCTGAATGGATGAGTGACAGGCAAGGTTAGCCACTTCTCTGGGGATGTTCCCATTAGAAATATGATGAAAGCACCCGTTCTAAGCATTCTAGGTCAAAGCAGCAGTTTCGGGGACTTCTCTAGGGAGCAGCCAGAAGCAAATGAAAGTTTTAGTTTCTTTGGATGAGACTGACCCAGCTGAAGGCCCCGCTGGAGAGCTTAATGAGGAATAAAGAAGCTGGTAACCTCAGTAAGACGGGAAAGGAAACTCAAAGTACAAAATTGCTGCCGAGAGCAGTTATCTCATTTACTTTCTGAAAAGTGCCCTTTGGAATGGAAATGTTTGGGAAAAGAAGCCTGTAGTTAAGGTTGAAAAAGCAAGTTGGAGGGAGCCAACTTGGTGTATAAAGGGAACTGTGTTACAATTAATGAGAATGTGGCCATAAATTGGGATTTTATAATTTCTTGGCTTAATGATTTTAGTTTGTGGAGGACACACATCCCTTTGTGGTATTAGAGAGATTACCATGGAGTTTTGGTTTTTTTGGAGGTCTTGTTCTTTTTTGTGGGTTTGGGCACAGGTTTGAGTAGTTCGTGCAGCACAAAAAAGTCCCATTAAGACAGAACTGGACATTTGCTGGATTTTACTTACTCTGGGTACTGGCAACTTTACTCCAATGGCCAAGCAGGATCCGTGAGGTCAAGTACTAAATGATTATTGTACAAGTTATTTATGCATTATTCATGGAGGCTAAAGGTCAGTGTGAAAGACAGATGAATGAACTATAAAATCTGTGCCACAGTTATGCTGTTGTTATCATAACAGTTCTTCAGTTCCTCTTTGCTGACCGGTTAACTAGTGCTGACTGGTGATTCATTTACTAGTGCTAATGCCTTGTCCGTGTGGTGAGGGGAAAGTTTCGGTTCTGTGGATTCCCTCCTGCATGTTCCTTCTTTCTCCCCATAGGCTGAGGCTACGTCCACTTTCACCTCATGTCCTCTCTCTGTTCACAGCCATAAATGATGACTCTCCATCGTAGCTCAGTTTTTAGCATATGACATTAACAGCCTCAATATTGCAAGCATGCTTACAAATCACGAAGATGATAAAAATAATAAACTCCATCCACAAAAGACAATAACATGTTGGAGAAAACACATGAAGTCTTCAGTAGTCTCACTAGTGATCAAGAGAATGCAGTATCAACACCGACTATTATATCGGTCCTAAAAAGGGAATTACTCATTCCCACTGTTGATGAGGGTCCAAGGAAAATGAACTGTTCTATTAATATTATATACAAATCTTTTTAGAGCATTATTTGTCAAAACTTATCATAAATCTTATTTGTTAAAAGATATATGTTTTGGTCCAGCAACTATGCTTGCAAGAATTTATCCCAAGGAAAAATTATGGATACAGCACAGAGACATTACTGAAGAATATTCTCTGTAAGGCTGTTCATAGTGCTGAGCAATGGAAAGCATCCTGATTGTTTACTAACAAGGAACTGGTTACATAAATCATTATAGTTAGACTCCTAGGGATCCATTAAGAATAATGTAGATTTTTTTATGGGAAGGAAAATACTCAGCATTTAGTTTCCATCCATCACCATGCGGTTGACTCCCTTTACCCCTTCCAGCCTCCCTCCTGGCCCTTCCTCTCTGGTAATCACTATTCTATTCTCTGTATCTGTGTTCTTGTCTTCTTTTGGTTTGGTCTATTCATTCATTCATTTATTTATTTTTTTCACCCACGTATGAGTGACATCATATTACATTTAGTGTAATCTATGTTGTTGGAGATGGCAAGATTTCATCTTTCATATGGCTGAGTAGTATGCCCTTGTGTATGTACTAATACCACATGAGGCTTCTTTATCCATTGATGGCAGTTAGGTTGCTGCCATAATTTGGCTTTTGTAAATGATGCTACCGTGAACATAGGGGTGTGCACATCTTTTTCGTGACTTTTTTATTTATTCATTTTTGGCTGTGGTGGGTCTTAGTCGCTGCGTGTGGGCTCTGTCAGTTGCAGAGAGTGGGGGCTACTCTTTGTTGTGGATGCAGGCTTCTCCGTGTGCAGCTTTTCTACAGTGCGGGTTCAGTCGCCTTGGGGCATGTGGGATCTTCCTGGGCCAGGGATAGACCTGTGGGCCTGCATTGGCAGGTGGATTCTTAACCACTAGGCTGCCAGGGAGGTCCTCATATATCTTTTTGAATGAGTGATTTTGAATTCTTTGGATAAATACACAGTAGTGGAAAAGCTGGGCCACGCGATATTCTATTCTTGGTTTTTGGAGGAATCGCTACATGGCTTTCTGTAATAACTGCTCTAATTTACACCCCTGCCAATAGCACATGGGCATTCCCTTCTCTCCACATCCTCACCAACACTTGCTTTTTTTGATAAAAGCCATTCTAACAGGTATGGAGTGATACCTCACTGTAGTTTTGATTTGCATTTCCCTGACAAATAGTGATGCTGAACATCTTTTCATGTGCCTGTTATCCATTTGTATGTCTTGTTTGGGAAAATGTCTGTTCAGCTCCTCTACCCAGTTTTTTTTAACCAAGTTGATTTTTGTTATTGTTTTTGGGTTGTAGCAAATGGCAACCCACTCCAGTACTCTTGCCTGGAAAATCCCATGGATGGAGGAGCCTGGTGGGCTACAGT
>SJYX01005731.1:3858-42929 GCA_006410675.1 Oreotragus oreotragus
TGGGGGCGGAGGGGGGGAGCTGAGGGAACTGTGGAGCAGAGGGTCTGGGCTACCCTTGCACCACTGCTGGTGAGGGAGAAGGAGGTACCTTCCAGCAGCCCCCCACCTCTGTGGCCCCTCCCCCCGCCCTCTCCCCACTTCTCACTCTCCTTCCCATGTCCATTCTTGCGTCCTCACTTCTGTCTCTCTCCCTGGCTTCTCTCTTTCTCTGTGACAACCAAGGAGAACCTCGGAGTCCAGCTCCATTTGTTTTACGGATGGGAAAACCTTGGTCCAGGAAGAGAGGCAGGAACAGGGTCAGACAGCTAGACTGCTCCTTGGTGATGTGATTCAGGGGCGGGCGCGGCCCCCGCAGGATTTGTCCCTCCAGAGGCCTCGGTCTCTCCCTGTCACTCTGCAGCAGCCCAGCACGGTTAGAGATGCCAGACAGTGAAACCCATTCATTTGACCAACCTTTATTAAGCACCTACGGTGTGCCATGCAGAGAGGGGCTGGGGAGACAGCAGCAAACACAAGAGGCCAAAACTCTGCTTGCTTTCTAGTGGAGGAGATAGATGATGGGTGAGTTTAAGTAAGTAAAAACACAGACAGAGGATGAGACAGTCAGATAGCATCACTGACTCAATGGACATGAGTTTGCGCAAGCTGGGAGACAGTGAAGCCTGGCAGGCTACAGTCCACGGGGTCGCAAAGAGTCAAGCAAAACTTAGCAACTGAACAACAACAGCAACAAAAACACAGGGATGTTGGATAAACACGACAGAGAGAGAGCAGTAAATGGGTATCTGGTGGAACACAAGGAGCAAAGTAAAATAAAATCATCGGGGGAAGTCTCGCTGAGAAGACATCTGGGCAAATATCTGAAGGAGGGCAAAGAGGAAACTTGGATCAGAGGGAAAAGGAGAGTGGGGTGAGGGACAAGGCCAGAAAGGAAGATCACACAGGCCTTAAGGGTATGTAGGTCTTGGACGTGTAGTCTGATTGCCCAGGACTGAGGACAATCAAGGAAAGCTTCCTGGAGGAGGCAGAGACATTTGGGGCCTCAAGGCAAGCTGGCCTTGGGCAGCTAAAGGTGGTCAGAAAGGTCATATCATTTGAAGGGTAGAAAGTCCCTGTTTTGAACCAGGCTCAGGTTCCATTGATTGTCCCCTGTGAAACTTTGGGCAAGTTCTTTACCTCTCTGAGCCAATTTCCTCATCAAAAAATGGCAGTAATTCAAATCCGTATCTCCCACAGGGGATGACAGGATGAAATGAGGCAGAACAAACCCTGGCCCGTGGCAGGTTCTCTATAGGTATTTGCTGGTGGCCTTCTGGGAGGCACACATTCCTAGGAGTTCCCTAACAGGGTCAGCAGGCCAGGCCCTACACCCTCTGTCTTTCTTGCTGGCCTCCAGCCTCTAAGTCCAGTTTGGCCCAAACACTATATTAGGAACGGCCAGGGGAGGGGTCTTCCTTAGAAGGAATCCAGAGTTTTACTATCTACAGACTCCCCTCCCACCCCAGGACCTTTGCACATGCTGTTCCTACTATCTGGAGAACTCTTTCTTCCCATCCCCTTCACCTGATCACTTCCTAGTTGGATCTCAGCTTAAAGGTCCCCTGCTAAGTGCTAAGTATCTTCAGTCCTATCTGACTGTTTGCAACACTATGGACTTTAGCCCACCAGGCTCCTCTGTCCATGGGATTCTGCAGGCAAGAATACTGCAGTGGGTTGCCACGCCCTCCTCCGGGGGATCTTCCCAACCCAGGGATCGAACCCGCGTCTCTTACATCTCTTGCATTGGCGGGCAGGTTCTTTACCACTGGCGCCACCGTCCCCTATTTCAGGGTAAACATCCCTGTGCCCCACCAGGGTAGGAGCCCCTGCCTCCTCCTCTCACAGTCCTGGACTTTTTTTCTCTCATCTCTTATCTCAGTCTGGAATGCTGTCTGTCCCTGCCATAGACCAAGAGGCAGTGTTGGTCTTGTTCAGTATTGTGCCCTTGGTACAAAGGAGGTATTTAAACTGTAGTAGTCAGCAAAAAACAGAAGTCTCAGTTTCAAATTGCCTAGTCTGGTCCCCCATCTGTTATACAAAAGGGACTCTGACACCCAGAGAAGCTAAGGGGCCTGCCAACACTGCACACTGGCTCTCCCGCCCAAGCCTGCTCTCTTCCCAAGGCACCCACAGAACGGCCCACGCTTCTCAGCCCCTCGGCCCCCCAGGGCTCCACCTGCCACCTCCCTGAATTAATGGTGAGCCAGCTCAGAGAGGAAGCACCCGGCCGAAGCACGTTTAATTTTAATTTAGGAATCGGTTAAGACTGCAGGCCTGCTCAGCTCTGTGCTGTCAATCAGCCTTCCTCAAGGCTGCATCAATTAGTTTAAAAATATTGAATGTAATTTTGCCTGACACAACATATTGCAGCTACTGCAAAATATAATTTATTTTAGAAGAAGAAATAATTAAACTAATTTGCATGTCAGTCAGTTGAACTGAGATGCCAGGGGAGAGTGGGTGGGACCCCTGGGGGATCCAGCCCTGGGAGAGGGCGCCTACCGCTGGCTGTAGGGTGAGGTCAGCCTGGGCCTCGGTCCGAGCAGTAGCTGCATCTGGATGGACAAATATTCAGGCAGCGGAAGGGCCCACGGGCATTGCATCTGGACTAAGCACTGGACTGAGAGTCCGGAGACCTAGGACCCAACGCCAGTTCTGCCACTGACTTTCCTGTGGCTTTGGACAAAGTCTTACCCCTTTCTGGGCCTCAGTTTCTCCATCTACAAAATAGGTTTAGGGCATTCTCTGGCAGTTCACTGGTTAGGACTCGGCACTTTTACTGCCCAGACCTGAGTTCGAACCCTGGTCAGGGAACTAAGATCCTGCAAGTTGCACGGCACGGCCAAAAAATAAATTTTTTAATGGGTTTAATTAAGACCTCCTTTATGCGTTGTTTTGAAGATCCAATGAAAGATAAGAAAGCTTGTTATAAATGGGAACTTTCTGCATGAAGAGGAAATTATTAATTGATGGATGTCTTGTTTTATACCAGAAATATTTAAGGTGATAAAATTATGCATTATTATCAATTATTACAAATGATGTTGTGATCCATAGGGGTTTGGAGGAAGCCAATCAGAGGCAAGATGTCCAGCTGGACCTCTCCTAGCACCTGCCAGTCACCCCCAGAGTTTGCAAAGCTTGCTATGGATACATATTATATAGATTCACCTGGAGCTATTTAAAAAAAAAAATTAATGACCAAGTCTTGGGGCATCAGTTCATTTGAAAGCAGGATTTTATTTTAAAAGTTTGTATTTATTTGGCTGCATCAGGTCTAAGCCACGCTCATGGGACGCTCGTTGCATCATGCAGTCTTTCCCTGTGGCTCGTGAACTCTACAGTATGGTGCACAGCCTCTCTAAGGCGGGCAGGCTTAGTTTCTCCACGGCATGTCGGATCTTAGTTCCGTGACCAGAGGTTGAACCCACGTCCCCCACATTTCAAGGTGGATTCTTAACCACTGCCCCAACAAGAAAGTCCCTTCCTAAGTGATTCTAATGAGCCAGGCTGGAGACTGTCATGATGCCAAGAGCATGGGGATGCTGCCTTAGGGTTGGCCCACGAGCTCTGGGGTCCCAGGCCAGCCGCTGGTTCAGGGGGTCTCTGAGATAAGCTATGTAGGTGGCAACTTCAGCGACATGGAGACACACCTCTTGGCTGCCCCACCTCTCAGATCTGAGACGCTCTCTCTTGCCAAAGAACTCAGGACTTTCCCAAGAAGTGACCGGTTCCCTTTGAAAGGAGGAGCTAGGACAACAGCGAAATGGTAGCTTTGTAAAGTGAGGATGTTCTACTTAATCTTTTTGTAACTAGCATTTTGCAATATCTATGTGTATTGAGTCACTGCATTTTACGCCTTAAACTTATACTGTGTTATATGTCAATTACATCTCAATAAATCGAGATAATTGAAGTAGAATTACAGAAGAGACAGGAGAGGCCCAGGAGAGCCCAGAGGAATGATACAATAATGGGTGTCTCACCAGCAGTGGACCCAAGCCTCCAGTCTGCCCACTGAAGATCTTATCCGACTCTGAGGACCCCTTCTGCATGGCCCCACGGGACCCTACCTCTGCCTCCAGCCCTGAACCACCCCCCGCCCCATTGAAGGGTAAGGTGCCTTCTCACTCCTTACCTTCCCTCTGCCTCAGGAGGAGAGAGGTGCCTGTTCCTGGTGATGGACCTCACCCTCCCCTCCTCCCAAAGCACCCACCGGCTGGCTGTTCTCCGGCAAAGCGCTCTTAAAAATAACAGCTCACCCGGCATTCCCAGTCACGACTCCTATCTCTCGCCCCCGGAATAGCCCCCTCTAATCGCCGAAGCGGCAGATCTGGGTGAGCTGAGACGATAAGGCGCCTTGGCTAAGGGGAGCTCCAGAGAGGAGTCAGGGTTTGAGTTAATTAAGGACGCCCCCCACCCCCAGCCCTTCCTTTCCCTGACCCGGTGGCCACACCTGCCTCCCAATCTCCATTTCTGTCTTTATCGACACAGGAGCAGCTGCAGTCGGCCTCCGCTAGGGCCCTTGAGTTCACAGAAAGGAGCAGTCGACCACCCCCTCTTCCCCCAGTAAAACTCATGGGGTTCCTGGCTGCCTGTCCTTGATTGCACTGTTGGCTAGAACATGTCAGTAATGAGCTCATGACTAAGATAGCCAAGGACACGGCACCCATGAGCTCTCAGAGGTCTGAGTTCTGTAAAGGACCAATGTTCAGGGTGCTTCTCAGAAATGACAGGAGGAGATGGGGTGTCCCAGAGCCCCGAGTCATTGAATGTCACTGCTGAGAGGATCCTTCAAGGATGCCTGTTTATTTAACAAGTCCTTATGTAACACTTGTTGTGTGTTATACATACAGTTTTAAGTGCTTTGCAGATATTGACTCAATCCATCCGTCTAGCCAACCCATTCCTAACAGATCCATTTTGTTGTAGGTAAGAAAATCAAGGCACAGAGAGGTCAAGTGACCTGGCGTGGATCACACAGCTACTAAGTGGCACCACTGAGATTGGAACCACTTGGTTCCTGAGTCCTTGCTCTTAATCACTGTGCTCTGTTTTCCAGGTGTGGAAACTGATGTCAGAGAGGGAAAAGTCTTACCCAAGATCAAACACCGTGTCAGGGACAGAGCCATGCCTGAAATGCAAGCCTCTTTCTGTCTGAGTGTTTCCAAGTTGCACTCATTCACTCCGCAGATCTGTTAGAACCTAGTCTGTGCCACATGCCACAATGCTGGGGACCCAGGAACTAATACGATGGAAGCCTTGACCTCAAAGACATCACAGATGGAGGGGTGGGGACTGCATGGTTTTGGAGGTGAAGACTCACCTCCAGTGGACTTGTCTTGCCCTCTCAGGATCAAGTCTTAAAAAAGCAAAGGTTTGGGACTTGAGTTGCCAGCTGCCCGATTCTTTAAACTCTCCAGTGTTTTCATTTATCTTCTGCAATACGGGGATAGAAATTGTACCAAACTACCGGGTTTCTGCAAGGAGACCTGACGTGATGGGTGTGGATGCTCCAGGAGCATTCTGTGCACGCTGAGGTGGAGGGGTGGAGTGGCAGCGTTGAATGTAGTGTGGCTGGAGATGGGAGTGGGGGTGGTGGTGCTGTGGTAGTGATGTGGGTGATGAAGGCGGGGTCATGGTGTAACAGAGATGGTGGATAAGTGAATGCCTGGAGAGGATGGTGGTGGTGATATTGGTGACTGTGGTGTCGGGGGGTGCTGGGGTTGGAAAGGGTGGTGAGTGATGAGTGTTTGTGATGGTGGAGATGAGGGAGGCGGTACTCGTGGATTCGATGCTGATGATCATTCTCATGCTGATGGAGACAGTGACAGAGGAGGTGGGGTGGCATGGGGGATGGTGAGAGCAGGGAGGATGGCATGGCGGCACTGATAGTTATGCTGGTGGAGGTGCAGTGCTGCTGGCGATGGTGAAGGCAGCAGTGGCGGTGGAGAGGGTGATGGCGTTGGCGATGGGGCGGGATTGCTGATTATGGCGACATAATGGTGCCGGTTACAGTGGTAATCGAATGATGGCGATGATGATGACGACACCGATATGCTGATGGTGACCCATTTAGCCCGACGTGCAGCTTGATCAACACACAGATCTCTCAAGGCGACCCCACTGCCTGATGTTCTAGCAGGAGATGGGGGGCTGTCTAGATCTCACAGTTGAAGCCTCCCACCCTACTGCTGTGCTCTTGTTACAGACAATCATGCCCAGCTATCCCGGGCATCCCTAAGGATCCGCATCCTGGATGTGAACGACAATCCCCCAGAGCTGGCCACACCCTACGAGGCAGCCGTGTGTGAGGATGCCAAGCCAGGCCAGGTACCACTGAGGGGCTGGGGGCTGGGGGTTGCTACCAAGTCGGTTGCTGGGGCAACCTCTGTTCAGGCCCGGCGTGGGCTCGGCCTCACCTCAGTCCCCTGCCGCCTCCTCACACTTCAGCTCATCCAGACCATCAGCGTGGTGGACAGAGACGAGCCCCAGAGCGGGCATCGCTTCTATTTCCGCCTGGTGCCGGAAGCTCCCAGCAACCCCCATTTCTCCTTGCTCGACATCCAAGGTGAGTGACCTCTGAAGGACCGCCAAATCCTAGGACTCGTGAGGTTACAGTGGTAATCGAATGATGGCGATGATGATGACGACACCGATATGCTGATGGTGACCCATTTAGCCCGACGTGCAGCTTGATCAACACACAGATCTCTCAAGGCGACCCCACTGCCTGATGTTCTAGCAGGAGATGGGGGGCTGTCTAGATCTCACAGTTGAAGCCTCCCACCCTACTGCTGTGCTCTTGTTACAGACAATCATGCCCAGCTATCCCGGGCATCCCTAAGGATCCGCATCCTGGATGTGAACGACAATCCCCCAGAGCTGGCCACACCCTACGAGGCAGCCGTGTGTGAGGATGCCAAGCCAGGCCAGGTACCACTGAGGGGCTGGGGGCTGGGGGTTGCTACCAAGTCGGTTGCTGGGGCAACCTCTGTTCAGGCCCGGCGTGGGCTCGGCCTCACCTCAGTCCCCTGCCGCCTCCTCACACTTCAGCTCATCCAGACCATCAGCGTGGTGGACAGAGACGAGCCCCAGAGCGGGCATCGCTTCTATTTCCGCCTGGTGCCGGAAGCTCCCAGCAACCCCCATTTCTCCTTGCTCGACATCCAAGGTGAGTGACCTCTGAAGGACCGCCAAATCCTAGGACTCGTGGAGGGAGGAGCCTAGCCTCCCCGTCCCCTTCCCATGTGATGGAGGCCCCTAGAGGGCCAGTGATGGGTCGGAGATCACACACAACGTCTGCGCCACACTGGAGCCCTTACCAAGCCAGCTGGCCAGACTGAAGAACAAGCAAGAGGTGGGTTGGTGGAGTGGAGGGGGCCAGCTCCAGGGTGACAGGGGTAGACAGAAAGACAGAGAGGGAATACCTGAAGAGTGGGAGCGGCTCCAGGGTGGAAGGAGCCCCTGACCTAAGTGAAGATTAGAATAAGCCAGGAATCCCGGGTGGCTCGGACGGTAAGGAATCTGCCTGCGATACAGGAGACCTGGGTTCGATCTTGGGTCAGGAAGATCCCCTGGAGAAAGGAATGGCACCCCACTCCAGTATTCCTGCCTGGAGAATCCAACGGACAGAGAAGCCTGGCAAGCTACAGTCCATGGGGTCACAAAGAGTCAGCCGCAGCAGAGTAACTGACATACACCCACACACAACTCCCACCCTTTTGATTTAAAAGTGCTTTATCCCCTGGGACTTCCCTGGTTGTCCAGTGGTTGACAATCCACCTTCCGATTAAGGGGGCGCAGGTTCTGCCCCTGTCGGATATCCAAAACCCCACATGCCGAGGGGCAACTAAGCCCATGGGCTGCAACTACTGAGGGCGTGGGCCACAACTAGAGAAGCCTTCGCACTGCAGCTAGAGAAAGCCGACGTGGCGCAGTGAAGACGGCACGGCCGGAAAAAAGTGCTTTAGCCCACTCACGTTTCTCTGTGCATCCTCATGGCCACTGGGAGGCAGTTTTTCTTACCCGTCCCCTCATTTTGCAGGTGATGAAACTGAGACTTTAAGAGGACAAGGGACTCACTCAGGGTCATATAGGGAGTCAATGTGAGGCTGGGATTCAAACCCACACATATCTCAATTCCAATGTGCTTCCTTCTCCCTACCTTGCAAGCAAACTGCCCCACCCAGCCTGAGCTGATCCCATTTGTGAAACCCACCCCTGCAGGTTCACCTTCATCAAGAAGTTGAAGTCTGAATCTTTAAGGGGTAGATTTGGGGGGTGGTGGGATCAACACACTGGGAGTGAGGGACCTGGGTCTCAGTTCAATCTCAGTTCATGACTTCCTGTGCAACCCTGAGGTCTTTCTCAGTTTCACCATCTGTAAAATGGGACTGAAAATGCCTGTCAGGCAGCTAGGTGGCCCCAGTGAAATGTGGCCAAGGTGTATTGTCAGTACCTAGAATATGGCATCTCCTTCATTCAGCAACTGTTTCTTGAACATTTATTGAAAATATGTCCATATGCCAGGCACTGTTCTAGGTCCTAAAAATGCAGCAGCACATGAAACAAAATCCCTGCCTTCATGGAGTTTACATTCTAGGGAGGGAAAACAGAAATTAAACAAATAAGTAATATGATGAGAGTGGTTAAGTGGCCAGCAGGGAGAAATACTGCACTCTTCACAAGAGTTTGGACTTGTATTCAGTGCTGGACCCTCGGTGCCTGGCACATAGTAGGTATTCACATACGCATGTTAGACAAAACGGAAGGAAATAAAGCAAGGTAAGAGTAGAGGCTGGGCTTCCCAGGTAGCGGTAGTGGTAAAGAACCTGCCTGCCAGTGCAGGAGACCCAGGTTCGATCTCTGGGTCTGGAAGATCACCTGGAGGAGGGCATGGCAGCCCACTCCAGCACTCTTGCCTGGAGAATCCCCATGGACAGAGGAGCCTGGCGGGCTATAGTCCATGGGGTCATCAAGAGTCAGACATAACTGAAGCCACTGAGCATAGCACAGCACAAGAGTAGAAACTACTTTAAATAAGGTGGCTTAGGAAGGCCTCTGTGAAGGAGTCAGTAGTGAGGAGGGATCTAAAGGAAGTCAGGGGTGAGCCATGCAGATCACTGCACAAAGAATGATCCCAGTCCAAGAGACAGCAAGTGCAAAGGCCCTGAGGCAGGAACAGGCTTGCGATGTTCAAGACCTTCATAGTTGGGGTGAGTGCGACAGGACCGGAGGACATGTAGTCAGAGAGGCACTAAGGTCAGATGATGTGAGTTCCTTCTGAACCTGGAACGGGTCTGGGTTCACTCCCCCCGACCCAACCCAAGACTTTGACATCCCTTCCCTCAGTGCCTCAGTGACCTCTGAAGCCAGACCCGTGTGTATTTCCAGGAGTCCTAAATGGATTTAACAACCAGTGCAGCTCAGATAACCAGGCAGGACACTGATCATAAACCTGGAGTAGGACCCTGGGGCCTCTGCGAGCCAGGCTTCAACCCGCCAACAACTTGATTGTATTAAAGTGGGGCTGTGCTGGAGGCTCAGCAGTAAAGAATCTGCCTGCCAAGGTAGGAGACGTGGGTCTGATCTGTGGTCCAGAAGGATCCCACATGCTGTGGAGCAACTGGGTCCCTGCACCCACAACTGTCGAACCTGTGTTCCAGGCCCAGGAGGCACAGCTGTTGCGCCTGTGAGCGGCGACTGCTGAAGCCCTGGAGCCTGTGCTCTGCAGTAAGAGAAGCCCCTGGAGTGAGGGGCCTGAGCACTGCGCCCAGAGAGCAGCCCCCGCGCCCAGCAACTAGGAGAAGCCCGCGCGGCAACAGAGACCCAGGCACAGCCAGAATACATAAGGAACTTTTTTAAAAAAGAAAAGTTTGGGATGTGCTTGAGGGAGAGGCTGAAGCAACAGGGCAGGAATCGGGGGACTCGGAGTCACGGCTATTTAAACCTTTCAGAAGTAGTTCGATATTTTAACACTTTCACCACCAGTACTGCCCTGCCTGCTCACATTGCTGTGGAATCCTGAGCTGGGCATAGGAGACACAAGGAGCCCTGGCTTGACCTCTTGACCTTGCCAGGTTCACAGATCTTTCCAGCCCAAGGGGCTTGAGGTTATGCCCTAACTACCCCTCTACGATCGAGGGGTGGGGGGCTGGGTTGGCCACCAGGGTTCCCATCCCGTGTGACCCCGTGGTCCGAGCCCCGGGATCCAGGGCTGCAGCAGCGTGCTGAGGTCAGCATAGGCTGGCCAGGGCTCCTCCTTCCAGCCCCCCAGCTCCTCCCCACGGCGTGCCAAGCCCCCTCCTCCTCAGTATATAAATATCCCAGTTGACAAACGGCTACCCCAACCCATCTGTTTCTTTGTACAAATTTGTAGCCAGTTTGGAAACGTGATTTATAAATATTGCTTTTGCAGCCAGGGATTGACACTGATGTATGTCAGGCCAGATGGATGGATGCAGTGCTGGGCTCAGATCCCGCCTAGAAGGGTGGGGTCGGGGTCTAGGGTGGCCAACGGCTTCCCCAGATGAAGCCAGCTGCTGCCAGGAGAGGAGTGAAGAGGGATGGGCACGAGGCTCAGGGATTTCCTCCTGTGGAACGAAACAGTAGCAGGGACCAGAGCTCCAGAAACATACGGCTCCCGTGGTCAAAGACAGCAGCCCTGAGAAACAAATATCCCCTTTCTCCTCCTCTGTTCTTACTTGGGAATTTGAGGCTGAGCCAGAGCCAGCCAGTCATTTTTCAAATCTGTCTACTTCTCAGTGCCTCCACAACCACTATTATTTCACATCTAAAACATACAGCAGCTCCCTAACTGGTCTTCTGCACCCACAGTTGTGTTCTAGATTAGAGGCACCCTTGCTTAGAAGGTGGGCTCTGAGAAGGCAGGGACTGTGTCTGTCTCATTCACTGCTCTATCCTCAGGGGCTAGACTAATCCTGACTTCTTGTTTAGTTGCTAAGTTGTGTCCAGCTCTTGCGACCCCATGGACTTTAGTCCACCAGGCTCCTCTGTCCATGGGGTTTCCTAGGCAAAAATACTGGAATGGGTTGCCATTTCCTTCTCCAGGGGATCTCCCTGTCCCAAAGATCAAACCAGAATCCGCATTGGCAGGCGGATTCTTTACTACTGAGCCACCAGGAAAGGCATATCCTGACCTAAAGAGGGTATTTAATTCTTATTTGCTGTTGAATGGAGGAATGATATGTCACTAGGCTGCTTCTTTGCCCACCAATCAGTGGCTTCCTATTGGCTTTAAGAAAATGATGCAATCCCTTAGCATGGCCGCTAAGATTTTCTATAATAAGCCTCTGCCTCCCTCTCCAGCCTCTTCTTGACTCGTTCTAATCATCATCCTATCCCTCCAGCCACAAAAGACTGCTCTCGGCTCCTTGAGTTCCTGTGCCTCTTCCAACCACAGGACTTTTGCATGGCTGTTCCCTCTCCTAGAACTCACTGTTCAGGGTTCAGCAAGAATATCATGTCTTCACCCAAAGAGTTCTCCCTGACCCCCCAGACTGGGCCAGAGCCTCTGCTAAATGCTCTTCCTATACTTTGCCTTCTTGGCACGCCTCATGGTTTGCAATTGTAGACTAGACTGTGGGTTTGATTGATTAGCATTTGTCTCTCACATTATGACGTTAAGACCAGATCCAAGACTATGGTTGATTTAGGTCTTCATTATTTCCCTCCTATGATTAACATGGTGCGGAGCACACAGTAGGTACTCAGTAAAGATTTATTGGATGCATGGATGGAAGGATAGATGAATGGATGGTGGAAGGATGGATGGATGGATGAATGGAGGATGGTGGACAGCTGAATGGAAGACAGATAGTTGATGGATGGATTGATGACAAGATGGGTGGGTGGAAAAGATAGCTACGCCACCAATTAACAGAATAAATTCAGACAAATCCCTTCTCTCTGCACCTCAACTTCCACGTATTTAAAATGGGAATAATGCTACAACTCTTGATGTTTGCAAGGATTAAGCATTTCCGCCCAGTCCTTGATGCATTAAAGAATATGCAGTCAGTGGAAAGGCGTCTCATCCTTTCACCCCTCATCTTGCTCTTCAGCCTTTCATCCTCAGGGGGAGGCAGATGTTGTCACAGCTGGCTTGACGGCCCTTTGACAGGAGGCTGGAGTTCAAGCCAGAGCTTGAGGAGCTGACCCCAAACCACCAGCTACCCCTAAAAGATGTGGCTCATTCAAGTATCCTTCTTCCAGGCTGGCTCACTGCCACGGAAGAGACAGGCACACGCTACCTTAACACAGCTTGACAAGTGCTATAACAGAAGTGTGCGTGGCACCTGCATAGTCAGAGCAGGGCGGGGGAAACCATAAATCCTTCCTTCCCCGAGAAGCGGAGAAAGGAGGCCACAGAAAGGAGGTGACATTTAGCTGGAGCATGACGGATGAGGAATTTGCCCAGGCAAGAAGGTGGAGAGGGCGTTCCAGCTAGCGGGAACTCGGTGAATAAAGTCAGGGCAGCCCAACAGAGAGCGGGTGTGGGGTACGGCGTGTGGGGGTGGGGCAAGAAAAAATTCACCACCAGCCTTCGTGGAGAGGTTCTGCTTTGCGGGAGCTATTCTGCGGAGCATGGGTGAACTACACCATTTCATGCTCACACCTGGGGGATGCTGTTTTCCTCCGTTTTGGATGAGGAAACCGAGGTCCCGAGAAGCTAAATGAGTTTCCCTACCTAGTACATGACTGACTCAGCCTTAGTTATTAACATTTTAATGAAAACTTTCCAATATGTATAAAAGTAGAGAGAATCACACAACAAGCTCCTATGTGGCCCTCACATGAGCTTCAACCCATGACCAGTCTTGTTGCAGTTGGACCTCCAGGCTACTTCACAGATGTGCCCAAGACCACAAGTCGGCCCTTCTGAGGGCTCTTGGTTCCTGCTTTATGTCCATGATGGGGAAGGCCAGGACAGGAACACTGACTGGGGGCCATGGAAGAGGCAGAGTTAACTGGGGACACAAAGCTGGGTAAGGGGCCCGAGCTGCCAAAATCTGAGGTCAGAGACACCTACCTGAAGCCTGTGAACACAGAAGGACTCAGGAAGGAAGCCTGAGCCCCTCGCAGGAAGTGAGGCCCCCACCGTGGGGCTGGCTGTCAAGGGTGGGGACAACAGCCAGCAGCCAGGTGGGCTCTGAGTACTTCCACCAAATGATGGGGGGCCCGGAGGGGGGAGGGGGCAGTCCATGATAGCCTGGCCCACACAGGGGAGGGGTGGAGGAGTCAGGAGGCCAGGGGAAGTGGGCACATCTGCACATTCTCCACCCGCCCCCGAGTCCTGGCGGGCACTCCCGGCGCCAGCCTGCAGCAGTGAGATGTGTATGACTCGTGTTCACCGTCTCCTCTGGCCGCCTGCATCCGAAGGAAAGAGATGGGTGAGGAGACCTTGGTGCCCTGGGGCATCCTTTTCAGGCCCCAAGGGTACGTCCCAAGCTCTCCAGGCTCAGCTCTTAGAGACCCCTGACAGCAAGCTCCCTCAGCCAAAGGCAGGTGCCAGGCAGAGTTCCCAGTCTTCTCTGATGACCCAGAAGTTGTCAGAGCTCAGAAAGCCCACAACCCCAAGACCACAGGACCCCAGGGTCAGGATGCATTTGACAGCTGGGGTAGAATCTGGAACATCGACAAGAACAAAAGGCTGTTGAGACACATGGCAAAAAAAAGAAAAAAGTTGACATAGCCAGGGACAGGACCTTGGCCCAGCTGGGGACAGAATCTTGGAATAACTGGGGACAGGACCTTGGCCCAGCTGGGGACAGAATCTTGGAATAACTGGGGACAGGACCTTGGCACAGCTGGGGATAGAATCTTGAAATAGCTGAAATCAAAACTTTGAGACAGCTGGGAAGAGAAACTTAGAACAGCTAACGACAGAAGTGAAGGCTCGAGGGCTGGGGACAGGACCTTCAGGCAGCTGAGGGGCAGAACTGGGGGAGATCAGGTCCGCTGGGAGGCGGTAGCTGGGGACAGAGTGAGGCAGATCCCAGAGAGGACTCGGGAGGGGCTGGGACAGGCACGGCTGACCCCAAGTCACTCGCCCTTCTCTTTCTCCGGAGCAGACAACACAGCTGCGGTGCACACGCAGCACATGGGCTTCAACCGGCAGGAGCAGGACGTGTTCTTCCTGCCCATCCTGGTGGTGGACAGCGGGCCGCCCATGCTGAGCAGCACGGGGACGCTGACCATCCGCATCTGTGGCTGCGACAGCTCGGGCGCCATCCAGTCCTGCAACACCACGGCCTTCGTCATGGCCGCCTCCCTCAGCCCCGGCGCCCTCATCGCCCTCCTGGTCTGTGTCCTCATCCTGGTCGGTGAGTCCACCTGATTGGGACCCATCCTCGGGCCCCGGATTTCCTTCCCCAGCGGCCCCCGTAGGGGTCTGACTTTCCTGTCCGCACAAGGAAGGGCTGGCCTGATGGAGCTCCGAGCTCTTTCCAGGATCCCCAGGCTGGGAAGGCTGACGTGGTACTCGGAGCCTTCACAACAGGCGGAGAACTTCTGTGGTTCTCCAGTTTGTGGGGTGTCCATCTGGCAGGTTTGGGATCTGATTTTATCATGATTGGGCCCCTCCTGCCGTCTCACTGCAGCTTCTCCTTTGTCTTTGGATTTTTTTAGTGGGTTTCAGCATCCTCCCGGGGAAGGCAATGGCACCCCACCCCAGTACTCTTGCCTGGAAAATCCAATGGACAGAGTAGCCTGGTGGGCTGCAGTCCATGGGGTCGCTAACAGTCGGACAGACTGAGCGACTTCACTTTCACTTTTCTCTTTTATGCATTGGAGAAGGAAATGGCAACCCACTCCAGTATTCTTGCCTGGAGAATCCCAGGGATGGGGAGCCTGGTGGGCTGCCGTCTATGGGGTCACACAGAGTCGGACACGACTGAAGTGACTTAGCAGCAGCAGCAGCATCCTCCAGTCGATGGCTGTTCAAAAGCTAGCTGCGATCTTCGTGCTCTCGCAGGAGATGGGGGCGTGTCTTTCTACTCTTCCATCTTGAACCAATTGCCTGAGCTCCAAGCTCTAACCTGCAGCTCTTATAAGAAATCGCCTAAGTACCCAGAAGCTGCTTTGCCAGCTTCATAAGGGGTCAGCACCCAGTGGAGACTAAGTTCAGCTGGCTCTGCATGGCCCGAAGTCTCCCCTAATTTTTAAAAGCCAAGCCTATGTTTTAAAGTTCTCTCATGTCTATTGTCCTATTTTATTCTCTATGTAGGACTTTTAGTAAAAAGGGCTCTTGTGAACCTTACAACCATGCAGCCAGAGTATCAACCCCATTTTTCAGATGACAAAACTGAGGCTTGGAGAGGTTAAGTGGCTTGCAGAAGGGGACCCAACTAGTCTTCTAACTCGGTCCTCCTTGAAATCAGGTCTTTTCAGCCTATGTTTTCTGTTCCTTTAAGTACCCCCACCTGCTGGGAAATCTGGGTTTCCCTGATGGCTCAGAAGGTAAGGAATCCGCCTGCAATGAAGGAGACCGGGTTGGATCCGTAGCTCGGGAAACTCCCCTGGAGAAGGCAATGGCTACTCACTCTAGTATTCTTGCCTGGAGAATCCCATGGACAGAGGAACCTGGTGGGCTGCTGTCCATAGGATCGCAAAGAGTGAGACACGACTGAGCAACTAATACTTTCACTTTTTTTCACTGCTAGGAATTTTAACTGGGGGCAAAATCTTGGGGCAGCTGGGGTAAAATCTTAAGGTATTCATGGAGGGGGCAAAATCTACTCTGGCATCAGTTGCACCAGCAGCCACTTGAACCCCCAAAGTGTCCCCAAGGGGGAGGTCCAGTTTCAGGAGCTCAGCTAGACCCAGTGGCCACAGAGCTGCCTCTCACTGTCGAAGCAGAAGGGCTTCGCCTCAGCCCTGACCTCTGGACTTCATAGAACAGCCAAAGCTGGAGGAGCTCAAGGAAGGGCCAGATGGCAGATCCCAGGTTTGCTTGGTTCCCTGGGAGATTCAGCTGCCTCCTATGCCTCGCCACCCACCCCCGGGACCTGTAGAGGCCCTGGGCAGGCCCCTCCTAGCTAGGAGGTTCCCGCACACCCCTCTCTCTCCCCTCCTTAGCCCATGGCTCAGAAACCTTTTTCCAGAGGGTGCACTTTACAGCAGTTTCATTTTCCGAGGCAGTGCAAACAAATTTCTGCCTAATTGCCCACAAACGAAGAAAGTGCACATCAGTGCTGTAAAGGTGACGGGCGGAATCGCTGATCAGGCCTGGCACATCTGTCGCCCGCCGCCCGCACTCCCCACCATTTGCTCTCACGGGCATCGCCCTCCGCAGCTCCAGCCTCCAGCGCCGGAAGCCGTCCATCCATCTTCCCCACTTCTCTCCTGACGCCTCTTCTCCCTCCCGACCTGTCCCTGGGTTCCCCCCTCCTTCCCTGTCATGGGCCACCTTGTTAGGTTGTGAGCCAGCAGCCTGCCCCATGGCCCTCACAGCTGGTTCTGGCCCCTGGCCTAGCCCGAGCTGTTTGGAGCAGCAAGAAAAATCCAGTGCCTGACGAGATACCCAGCGCATCTCTGTCCATTCATTTACCCAGCCATCCATCTAATTCTCTGTTTGCTCATCAGTTCCCAATTTATCCATCCATGAGCCCCACCCCCCATGTGCTCAATTATTCTAGGGACTGGGATTCATCAGTAAATAAAAGAGGCAAAAAGCCTCGAGTCACTGGGAAGTTGGGGTTGCCGTTGCTGAGGGGTGGGAGACAGAGGGTGGGAAGGAGGAAATATTATTATTTTAAATTTCAACAGGTTAAGTTTGTGATTCTTCTGGTCACCCCCTGGGACTTGTTGGGGCGGAATCTGGATGGACAATCTAGGTTTCAAAGAAGTCCAGGCTAAAGGCTGCAGTATGGGAGCTGTCAGCCTCTAATTGGAATTTAAAGCCACGAGGCAGGGAAAGCGCCAAGAAAGAGGATGTGGATAAAGGGCCAAGGACTGAGTCCTGGGACATCTGATGTTAAGAAATCACAGAGGGGACTTCCTGCCCCTGGTGGTCCAGTGGTTGGGACTCTGCTTCCAAGGCATGGGGCGCAAGTTCAATCACTGGTCAGGGAACTAGAATCCCACATACAGCAAAAAAAAAATAATAATAATTTTAAATAAAAGAAGTCAGAGAGTAGAGGAGAGAAGCTTGCTTAGAAAGTTGAAGACAAGCTATCAGTGAGGTGGGAGGAGGAAGGGCACGGGGAGTCCTTCCTGACAGTTGAAGAAAGCCAAGAAGAGACGATTCATTCATTCTCTCAACCTTGCAACACCCGGGTCTCCATCTAGTTCTTCATTCAGTCATTCATTCAACAAGCATAGTTCTCACGCTTACTGCGTGCCAGGCACCCCGCCAGGGGAACATGCCCCCGGCCCTCCAGGGCAGCTCAGAGTGTGGATCTGAGGTGAGATGAGCCCAACATATGGCAGGGTCTGTGCTATGAAAAGCCGTGGCTTTCAGACCTGAGCTGCCTGGGCATGACTTCGAAGCCTTATTGAAACAGACCCAGTAGATCTAGGGCACAACCTAAGAATGTGCATTTCTAACAAGTTCCCAGGAGGTGCCGATGCTGCTGATCCAGGGACCCAGGGCAGGGCGATAGAGAGGAACCCTCACCAGGGAAGCTTGGAGGTAATGGTGCTGAACCCAGCCTGGAGCTCTCAGACGAGGGCTCCTGCAGGACATACCTGGATCTGAGACCCAAGGGGCTAACAGTGTGATCAGGGCCTCTGAAGTGGACAGAGAAGGACAAGGGTGAGAGAGGGGTCAGGGCCAAGGACATTTCACTCCCCCAAACCTTAGCTACCCTCCTTCCACCCACCAGCCCCCAGAGACCTCACAGGGCTGTATCTTCATAGAGCTGAGGATGAAGACCTCAGAGGTTGGGTCCAGCCCTACAACACACATGAAATCTCTTAACACCAGCTCTCTCTCCCCACCCCCAGTGGTGGTGTAGCCTTGATTTGCACACCTCCCAAGATGGGCATCTCACTACCTCTCCAGATAGCCAGCTCTGTCCAGACTGTGAGAAAGGTATTTTTGCACAGAAATTTAGGAAACCTGCATGAGCTTTTAGGCTGAACCAGCTCTGCTGGGCATCAGGAGAAGGGTGGTTCTGGGGACCGCCCTGGGTGGGGCTGGGCTCTCACCGGCACCCGCTTCTCTCTCCCGGGCAGTGCTGGTGCTGCTGATCCTCACCCTCAGGCGCCACCACAAGAGCCACCTGAGCTCGGACGAGGACGAGGACATGCGGGACAACGTCATCAAGTACAACGACGAGGGCGGCGGCGAGCAGGACACCGAGGCCTACGACATGTCGGCGCTGCGGAGCCTCTACGACTTCGGCGAGCTCAAGGGCGGCGGCGGCGGCGGCGGTGACGGCGGCGGCGGCGGCGGGGGCGAGGGTTCCGCAGGGAGCGCGGGGAGCCCCCCGCAGGCGCGCCTGCCGTCGGAGCGCCACTCGCTGCCGCAGGGGCCGCCGAGCCCCGAGCCGGACTTCTCGGTGTTCAGGGACTTCATCAGCCGCAAAGTGGCGCTGGCGGACGGGGACCCGTCGGTGCCGCCCTACGACGCCTTCCAGACCTACGCCTTCGAGGGCGCGGACTCGCCGGCCGCCTCGCTCAGCTCGCTGCACAGCGGCGCCTCGTCGGGCTCAGAGCAGGACTTCGCCTATCTCAGCGGCTGGGGCCCCCGCTTCCGGCCCCTGGCCGCCCTCTACGCCGGCCACCGCCCGGACGACGAGGCCCCGGCCTCCTAGCCCGCCCTCCCTGCCGCCCGGGACCCGACTGCACCCCCAGGACAAAGCACGTCCGTCCCCTGCTTCACCCCCTTTCCCAAACCTCCCTCCCTCCCAGGGCGGCCAGGGGTGGGGCCTCGCAAGCGGACCCTCCGACGGCATCCCTCCCCGAGTGGGTGGGCAGCTTTCGTCCAGAGGTGCGGGAATTAGGGATCAACATCACAAAAACTGCCCCGAGAACGGGCGCCCCGCTTGGCTCTGGGGGTTACACAGAGAGGGGTTGGGTGGGGCGTGGCTCCCTCCTGGCTTGGGGGAGAAGCCGGAGGGAGAATGCTGCCTAAGTGCCCTCCCTTCCCCAGGTATCCCCCCAACAGAGTTAAGAGGAAAGAAGGGCTGTTCATTTACTAAGCGCCTACCGTGTACTGGGACTGTGCAGAGACCGTCTTAGTCGTCATGGAAACCGCGAGGTGGAACCCTGAAGGTAACGGATGGGGAAAGACCCCCCAGAGCAGTGGCTGGGACCTGTCCGAGGACACCTGGCCAGCGTGCAGTGGAACCACGGCCCTTGCTGGCTACCTGGCCTTGGGCAGGTTACCTCCCTTCTCTGGGCCTCAGTTTCCTTCTTTGTCAAAGGAGGCAAATTAGCAGAACCTACCTCGAGAGTCCTGAGGATAAAAAGGTTTCGTATGTGTCAAGTGGTTAGGACAGTGCCTAGCACATAGTAGGTGTTCAATAAATGTTAGCCTTTGATACTATTATTCTTTTTGTCGTTCTTAGAAGCCAGGCGTGTCTGTCTCCCAGGCTGAGCTCTCTCCCCACTTTCTCTATATTTCTAAGGAAAGAGAAAAGGTGCTCCTGTTCTGAATGGAGGATGGGGGGACATGGGGACATTCCCAGAGACTGGCGCTTCAGGTGACACTGGAATAGGACACTGGCCAGGGGTGCCAAGAGAGGGCACAGCAGGCAGCTCCAGGACTTAGACCAGTGGGCAGGCTGCTGGGAGATGGAGGAGTCGAAAGCCACTGCGTGTGACGAGGCCCCTATTTTATTTTAGTTTTACCTTTGACCGCACTGCGCGGCATGCGGGATCTTAGTTCCCTGACAAGGGATCACACCCACCCCCTTTCAATCAGCAACGCGGAGTCTTAACCCACTCAACTGCTAGGGAGGTCCCTGAGGACCTTATTTACTTGGTCTGGGACCCTGCAGTTTCCCCGGCCATGGACCCCAAGGTAAGGACCCCAGGGCTAAGTCATCTCTAAGAGCCTCCGGTTCTAAAACCATTCGATTATAAGATACAGGCAAGGTGGCCTCACACCCTTGTCCCTACATGATCTATTTGTTCCACATTGATTGGCTGTGAATTCCATCTCCTGCTGGGTGGGCATCCTTCATCAAGGTCCTCAACTGCTGAAGCCTCAGTTTCCTCATCTGTAAAACGAGGCTAATGACAGTCCCTTCCTTAAAGGATTGCTAAGGCAATGGCACCCCCACTCCAGTACTCTTGCCTGGAAAATCCCATGGGCAGAGGAGCCTGCTGGGCTGCAGTCCATGGGGTCGCGAAGAGTCGGACATGACTGAGCGACTTCACTTTCACTCTTCACTTTCATGCATTGGAGAAGGAAATGGCAACCCACTCCAGTGTTTTTGCCTGGAGAATCCCAGGGACGGGGGAGCCTGGCGGGCTGCCGTCTATGGGGTCGCACAGAGTCGGACACGACTGAAGTGACGCAGCAGCAAGAGACTTAAAGGAAACAGTGAATGTTAAGCTCTGATCTCCATGCCTTCCTGCCACACTGAAAGCACTCGATAAGTGCTCACTTGCCTTTTTCTTTTACCTTCCCAGGGAGCGTTCATTCATTCCCTCCACATTTGCCAAGGTCCACTGTGACAGATCCAGAGATAGTCATTCTGTCCTGAGTGCCTACCTGTATTATCTCATCTAAGTTAGATCCTGTCAGCCTAGTTCACAGATGAGAAAACTGAGGCTCAGAGTAGTAACCCATGCCATTAATACACAGAGCATAAGTGGTTCCTTCCTTCCAGTAACTTCCAACTTGGGGTGGGGGTCGGGGTGCAGGGGGCCAGAAGCAGCCAGTAACAATGCATTGGATAAGCGTTGTAGCAGAATTAACAGAAAAAAGTTGCTGGAAACACTGAAGAAAGATTGAATAGTTCCCAGGGGAGGTGACTCCAGCTGGATCTTGAAGAATGAATCTGAGATATATGAGATAGCCGAGCAAGCAAGAGCATTCCAGGCAGAGAGGAAAAGAGCATCCTCAAAGACTGGGGGTGGAGGAGTGGCAGGAAGCGTGAGGCAGCTTCAGGAGTGGTGTGTGGTCCCCAGGGCTGGACCACCGGGTGGAGGAACAGTGAGATGTGAGCGGGGAAGGCTGGTTAGAGGCCAGCTGGGAAAAGACCTTGAAGGCCAAGCTAAGAAACTATGCTTCGGTCAACTTGACCATGTCTCCTGAAGTCCACTGAGGGAGGTGGGGCACTGGGACTCTCATCCATGTAGGAGCCCTGGTAACTTGCATACCACCAAGAAGACGTGATCCTCTCCCTCACCCAGTTGTGTGCCCAGTTCTCACATACAGAATCCCAACAGGTCTCAGGCTGGTATTGCCATCACCATTGTAGAGAGGGTAACTGAGATTCAAATCCAGAGAAGTAAAGTGACCGGCTCAAGTTCACCCAGCTGGCGGGGACAGAGCTGAAACAACTCAAGACCACTGATTCCAAGACTCTTTTCCTTCCACATGTGCACCTTCGATTGACAGACTCTGTCCCTGCCGAGAAGATTATAGACAGGTTGCACGTCCAGAGAGACAGAGTCACAAAGACCCTTCAATATTTTGTTCAAACCCATATGTGGAGAATGATTTCTTGAGGTCACACAAAGTTAAAGAGCTTGCCAGAAATAAAAAACGCTGTTCATCCAGATTCACCTTCTGAGCCTCTGGCTCTTCTGTTTTCCAGCTGTGTGACTTCGGACAAGTGTATTACCCTCTCTGTGCCCCTATTTTCTTCTCCATAAAGTGCACACTCTAGAACATCTACTCCATAGGGTTACAGTGAGGATAAAATACAGAAATAACCCCTGGCACTGAGCATTTCCCACCTGCCAGGCACTACTCAAAGCCCTTCATGTGAATGGCCTCTTCCAATCCTTCATCAGCCCAGCAAAGCAGCCCTCATTTTATTGGTCAGAGAATGGGGCACAGAGAGGCTAAGTAACTTGCCCAAGATCAAACAGCTAAGAAGTGGAGATGCCAAGATTTAACAGGGCACTCTGACCCCCGGAACCTACACCATCTGCAGCACGTATGTTGCCTGACCCACAGGAAGCCCTGGACACGTGGTCTGGATGTATCTGATGTCACCGCCTTGCCGTGGGAGAGCTTTTCCTCGGCTCACTGCCACATTCTACAGCCTGTGGGAGTCCTCAAGCCTCCCTGTGATTTCTGCTAATCCTAGGAGTGGGGCTAGAGGGCTAGGGAATGCCCCCTCGATCCCCTCTGCTTCCAGCTCCTGCACCCTCACCAGCCTACTCCACTGAGCTCTGAGCCAACCCAGGAGTGAAATACATGAGCCCAGACCCTCCTCTGGGTTCCACAAGGTGCCCATCACGTCGTGTATTTTGTGAGCTTTGTACCCTTCTCTGATGGTCTGGGGTCACACACAAGGGTCTTGTGGCTGACACAGTGTTTGCCCGTTGGCCTCACTGAGTCTCACCAACTTCCTCCACAAGCTCCATTTCCCCTGCCTATATTATGCAGACAGCACAGCCACCCCAGCTCCAGGCTCTAACCGGGCACACCCAACTCTATCAAGGAGCTCCGAAAACAAAGAGCCTTCCCCTTCCCATGCCTGCCCCCCTTTTCAAGGCACAGGGAAAAACGAAAAGAAAAAAAAAATTCCTTTTATTGTCATCATCTCTGTCACCATCAGCAACATGGGATAAAAGAGCATTCAGGGTCATGAGCAAGAATTGATGTATAATTGGCTAAGAATTTTAGAACCAGGGGTATTAATGACAATGACAATGATGGCAAAAGATGGTGACAGTGCCCTACATGGCTCTTGCCGCATGCCAGACACTGTTCTAAGCTCTGTACTCAATTACTAGTACAGGTAAAAGCCATTGAGGGTGGACTCAGTGCTTACTGTGTTTAGCGCTTTATTTAAGTGGCCATGTTTATTTAAGCATGTACCTCATTAGCTCCATTTTACGGATGAGGAACCCAGTGCTCACATTTGTGGGGGTGGGGGGTGCCAGACCAGGGATGCAGAGCTTACAAGGGCTTGGACCGTTTCACACACACCCCACCATTGATTCTGCACAGAACAAGGACAGCTCAGATTCTGAGTGGAGTTTCTGGGGGAGTGGGGAGGAGAGGGAACCAGTTGGTGGGAAGGGGAGGCATTTCAGACAGATGGCAGAGCTGGGCAGCAAGGTGGAGGTGGGGCCGCGGCCATGGTCCAAGCCCGGGTCTGCGTCTCTAGATGTCCCAGCGTGTGTGCATCTGCACGTGGATGTGGGCACGCACCAGAGAAGTGGGAAGCCAACACCGAGTGCACAGGTCAGGAGCTAACCTCCCACCTCCCGCTTCAGGCAGCTCAGGGAGCCGGCTGCTGTCATAGGGGGCGGCTGAGAGCTACATCCGCCAGCCAGCCGTCATGACCGCCCACCCCTGGGTCACGAATCAGCAGCTCCACTTACCTCCTGCCAGCCAGTGTGCTCTGACCAGTTCTGTCACTGGCCGCTGAGCCTTTGGAAAATGTAACCCTGTCAGCCCTCACTTGGAAGCAAGAGAGGGTTCACGCTTCACTGCGTGCACGGGGGCTACGAGCATGCCCACATACCCATGCCAGCATACAGTGCAGGCACGTGTGTACCTTCAGACATGTTCCTGGCTGGGTGCATGGTGCAGACACATGGATGCTCCCGGCCATGCACACAGAGCATAACTCCTGCAGGTCTGCAAATGTGGCCATGTGCCCACACACCATGCATGTACCAGGGGCACACTCTCATGTGTGTGCTCACATCTGCACACAAGACACGTGTGCCTTCCATAGCTGTGTCCTCTTGCTTGCTTGTATGTGTGTGTTCACTGATACCCTTTCAGGAACCAACACATTTCCCCATTCAGGTGTGCATGCACGCATGTTCATGAACATCTATGTGTCCCCAGACACTCCCAGGCAGGTATGTGGTACACGAATGTGTGTCCCCTCAGATGCATCCGGGCATATGAACTCATAGGTCCATGCATGCATTCATATAATGCATGTGCGTGCACAGGAAAGCATGTATAGCTTCAGGAACTGTCAGCCCTAGCACATGGGTGTACGTATGGAGCTAAATTCAACTCCATGATGCCCAGAGATGTGTATGCACATATGAGCACATAGGCCTGCATGTACATAATATACATGACCACTTACGAGCATCTAAACACTTAGAGGCATCCTCTAGTAAGCACTCCGATCAACACCAAGGACACATACATACGCAATGATATTTACCCCTATATGCCTGCCTGCCCACACGTGTGCACCTCCACGTCCACACCACGTGTCCTCAGGCACCTAACCACCTCTGTCCACGTGCGCCGTCAGGCTGACCCACAGCCACACCACATGTGTCTGACTCCACACCCAAGCATGCACGCAGATAGACACGTGCCTCCAAAGTGCACCTCCCACATGGGTGTGGGGTCAGAGCTCTGGCACGTGGGTGCACACACAGCCCCTCTGGGAAGCAGCCCATCCCAGCCCCAGATTGTCAGGTGTGCCAGGGACAGCAGGAATGGTGCCCACACACAGAAATCGCCACTCACGCAGAATTGCATCTGCCTCAAACTTCTCATCTGCTGTGCAAATGATGATTAAATGTTATTGTGCAAGAGAAAACGGCAAGGAGGGATTCATTAGCTTTATTGTCAGAAAGGACTCCGTGGGCTCCAGCTCCCGTCTCCAAGGCTGGCTTAACCCCCTGTGTGCTGGGGGCACTGCACTCCGATGTGGGCTCCTAAAGAACGAAGACCCGGAGGAAAACCAACCATAAAAGAAAAAAAAAAAAAAGAAGGAAGACCCGGGAGACAGAGAGCCCAGTGCTGGGTCCACACGAGCCAGCTGGGCGCAGAGAGCACTGGGGAGGGAGTCATGAGTCCGGGCGGCCGCTGTAACCTTGCCCTTCACTTGCTGGGTAGCCTTGAACTTGTCGTTTCATTCATCAAATAATCTCACACCCCAACCAGGTCCCAGGAATATAGAGATGGACCATCCTCTATATAGAGGCCATGGTCCCTCCCGGATGCATGGGGCTTCTCAGATAGACAAGGGCTTGAAGCCTGGGAGACACAGTGGCAGTGCCTGGCTTGTCCAGGAAACACTGAGCTTGAACAGGTCAGTGGAGGACAGATTATAAAGGTACCAGTAAATCCCTCCAAAGAGCTTGAGCCTTTTCTCAAAAACAATGGAGAGTCATGAAAGGTGTATGGAAAGAGTTGACAGATAAACTGCAGGGTGTCCAGTTGTATTTGAATTTCAGACAAAGAATAAATTGTTGTTTTAGCATTGGTATCTCCTAATATTACACGGGCCACACTTATATTAAAACGGGTATCATTATTTATCTGAAATTCACATGTTTAACTGGTAATCTTATATTTTTCTTTGTCAAATCTGGCAACTCTGTGTCTGGATTTGTATTTTAGAAGGATTACCCTACCTTGCTGTGTCCATGGTAGATTAGAGAGTGAGAAAAGAGAGGGAAACCAGTGAAGAGGTGAGAAACTCCCATTCTCACCTTCTTCTTTAGTCAGAAAACCCCAATTTTGGGCTAGATACTTGGCCCCTTAATACAGGGATCACATTTCCCAACCTCCATTACAACTATGAATTATACGGACCGAGTCCTAGTCAACAATCTAAGCAGAATTGTTAAGTGGAAGCTTCTAGGAACACTTCCTTAAAAGAATGTTGGCCCATACCTTTAGCCTCTTTTCCCTGCTCCTTTTTCCTTTCTTCTGGATGAACACAGCTGAGATGGCTGGCACTTAAGCTGTCATCTTGGACCATGAAGACAAACGCTGATGCTGTGGATGCCAGACAGTGGACTGGACAGAAACTTGGTTCCTTTTAGCGTCATGGAGCCACCATACCAGCTCTAAACTGCCCAATCCACACTTTGATTACGTGAGAGAGAAATAAACTTCCAACTTGCTGAAGTTACTATTATTTTGGTTTTCTGTTTCAAGCAGCCAAGCTTAATTCTAAGCCGATACAAGAAGTTAATACAGGGACTTCTCTGCTGGTCCGGTGGTTAAGAATCCGCCTTGCAATGCAGAGGACGTGGGTTCAATCCCTGGTCAGAGAACCAAGAGCCCACATGCCATATGCCAAGGAGCAATGAAGCCCACACACTGCAACTACGGGGTCCGTGCCCCCCAGCTAGAGTCCAGAGATACTGCATGCCACAACTAAGACTCAACACAGCCAAATAAATAAACGCATTTCTTTAATAAAAGTTAATACAGGGATCTCAGAGAGAGAGAGATGCTGAAGCTTAAACTGGGTCAGCAACAGTGGATTTGAGAAATATTTAAGAGGAAGACCCAGTGGGAGTCAGCAGTTGACTGGATGTGGGCACGGCGGGGAGAGCAGGTCAAAGGCTTCAGGCTTGAGCGGCAAGGACAGAGAAGCTGGTAATGAGCCAGGGAACCCAAGAGATGCCCCGGATCAAGGATCACAGAAAGTCAGTTTGGCTCTGGGCATGTTGAGTTTGAAAGCCCTGCGGGCCATGTGCGCAAGACATGGAAATTCCAGACTGGAGCTCGGGAAAGAGGAGGGGCTGACAAGAGCTCTGCTGTCACCCTTGTCTGCAGAATCGCTCAAGTCGCAGGAGCCAGAGAGAGGGGAGTGCTCAGAGGGTCAAGGGTGAACAGTGAGGAGGCATTAGAGGTAGGTGGAGAGGAGCCACTGTAAAATGGGAGCAGGGTAGAGGGATGATCTAGCTGGTACCAAAGTTCTTTCCTGATCTGATGTTCAAGAATTAAGGTGTCATCTGAGACCACTTATTTCTCCTCCCTGGGTTTGGTTTTCCCTCTGGAAAATGGGGCTAGAATAGTCTCTGTCTCATGGGGTTGTTTGGAGGGTCTGGTGACCCAGACCTGCACCTAGTTCAGCCCCAGTAAGAGCCCCTAGTGGCTCAGAAGGTCAAGCATCTGCCTGCAATGCTGGAGAATCGTGTTTGATCCCTGGGTCCGGAAGATCCCCTGGAGAAGGAAATGGCAACCCACTCCAGTACTCCTGCCTGGAAAATTCCATGGACAGAGGAGCCCGGTAGGCTACACTCCATGGGGTCGCAAAGAGTCGGACATGACTGAGTGACTTCACTTTGAAAAGCAGGACCTGGACGCGGGCACTTGGTCTGGGGGAAGGAGCGCACAGATGAGGTCTCTTTCCCAGTCCAAGCCCAGAAAGAGGCTGGAAGCCTGGGGGCCCCTCGCTGAGTCCTTCAGTGGGCACCTGCTGTATGCAGAACACAGAGCCAGATGGGAGGAGCAGGAAGTGGGTAGAGAAAGATATACTTGGGCTCAGAAAGGTGATAACGCCCAGGCTTATCTGGAGAGTCTGGAGGTAGCTGAGATCTGGGACAGGGGAGGGGTGGGGAAAGGGGCAGAGATGGGGTTGTCTAGCCCAGGGGAGGGGCTGTTGGCCTGAGACCTTGAAGGCACTGTACTTAGCGCTGGGGGAGCCTAGGGTGGAGCGAAGACACGGGCAGTTGCTGATCACAGCACGGGAAGCTGCGAGACGGGTCTGCAGGAAGCAGAGGAGCTCGGAGAAGCACTTTTAAGCCTTCACATCCCCAGATCAGTTTGCTAGGGCTGCCTTAACAAAGCGCTAGAAGCTGAGCAGTTTAAGCAACAGAAATTTATTATCTCACAGTGCCAGAGGCCGGATGTCAGACATCCAGGTGTCCATGGAGTCGGTTTCTAGTGTGTGCTATGTGGGCCTAGGTAAGGCTTATATATGTGCGGCTCTGGGAGAGAAGGGTCTGTGACAGCCAGGCCGCTCTCCTTGGCTCATAGACAGATGTCTTCTCCCCCCAGTGCGTGTCTGTCCCCATCCAAACTCCTCCTTTTCTCTAAGGACACCAGTCATGTTGGAGTAGGGGTCCACCTGACTCCAAGATAACATCTCTTAGCCAATCACACCTGCAATGACTCTTTTTCCAAACAAGGTGACGTGCTGAAGTTCTGCGGGTTAGTACTTCAACACGTGGACTCCAGGAAGACACGATTCATCCCCCAGGCCAGGCTCAGCACTGGCTGTCACCAGAGACACTGGGCTCACCGAGCTCTTCAACTGGGGGTGTGCGGGCCCTCCGCCCTTGGGTGGATGCTTGTACAGTCTGAGGGAGAAGACCCTGGGACCCTGACCAGCAGCTGGGATGGGGTGAGGATGGGGCACGGTTTTCTCCCTCCCTCTTCCTTCTTACCGATCAGTTCGCTTGGAACGTCACATTTAACCATAAACATACTCAGACACACACACAAATGTACACACTCGGGCTTCCCAGGTGTCTCAGTGGTAAAGAATCCCCCCGCCAATGCAGAAGACACAAGTTCGACCCCTGGGTCTGGAAGATCCCCTGGAGGAGACGGCAAGCCTCTCCAGTATTCTGTGAGAGCCAGGCAATTCTCTTTGGCTCGTAGACAGCCGTAGACAGAGGAGCTTGGCGAGCTATGGTCCAGGGGGTCACACAGCGTCAGACATGACTTAGCGCCTAAAACAAAAACACACGCTCGTAAACTCTACCCAGAGAAAACCCCAGAGACCCTCCAGCATCCCCAAAGGCACATACAAAGACAGTCGGGCAGAACCCGGACACACAGAGTCACACGAGAATACACACGTGCTCAGACGCACAGAGACCACAGCTCATGCACACCCCCCAGGTGTGTGCTAGCAGACCCCCACAGGGACGGTGAGAGCAACACCGATGGACGCCCAGAGACACTTCGATGGCCTCCAGTCCCACATGATGCGGGTGTGCCTGTGCATTCTCACGGGGCCTTGTGGCCACACATAAAGATCACAAAACACAAAGACAGCATGCACACACACAGGGCTCGTCTGCATACACAGGACGCTTTAATCCTGGCATGCACACGCCATCCCTCTGGCCTCACCATCCACTCCCCGGTAATTGGAGACGATTGAAGCCCCCTCCGGCTCAGCCAATCACAGGCTCCACAGAGCACACGGCCATCAGAATGCCCCGACACGGGGGCAGCGAGGCAGAGAGCCACTCCTGACTCCCGTTTCCCCATCCTCCTTTGTGGTTGAGATGAGATTTACCGACCAGACACGTGCATGTGCGCGCGTGCACACACCTGGTGAAGTCTTGAGACTGTACCCACCACACGCACAGTCGCGGATACACAGAAACACACCACTGCAGGCACACACTACACACGGGTGAGGGAGACAGAAAGAGCCATAGGAAGGGAGGGGACGCAGCGGGTATTCAGGCACCGCGAGAAGGATGATGTCTGTATCGACAGACGCACAGTCTCCTGGTGGGCAGTGTGAACGTGTGTGCATCGTTCCAGGAGCTCTAAACTAATGCGTGTGCACACACTGGCAGGCGGGGATACCTCGAGATGGAGGACTCGTAGACAGCACTGTGCATAGACCTCCATGGCGCTCCGTGAACACCTTCCTGGGGTCTGGCACGTGCACAGTGACACACAGTGACAATAGGAAGGAGCACAGCACAGGGACCTCCCTGCTGGTCCAGTGGTTAAGACTGCGCTTCCACGGCAGGAGGCACGGTTCAATCCCTGGTTGGGGAACTAAGATCCCACACGCTACACAGTGCAGCCAAAAAAAAAGAGAGGTAGTGCAGAAACGCAGGCACAGGTGTACCCACTCACGCACACGCACATACAACACATAGGCCCTCACGAGCCCACGGTGTGTCCTTCCGAGGCCCACGGTCCACGTCTGCTGAACCCAGAGATGGCCTGCTTCCCTCCCCTGCCAGGCTGACTTCCCAGGAGGTGGCGGGGCTGAGACCCCACCTGTCAGCCTGCTGTTTGTCACTCCATCACGGCCGGTGCACTGACATTCATAGCCCAGCACTGCGATGATCGCATTTAGCTGTAATGTACCACAGATTGCACTGACATTTGGAAAATATTCCACCTCGGGACCCATTCAACTTCAAACTTTTTTCCTGAAAGAGGAGAGAAATGGCAGAGAAGGGGGACAGCGAGGGCCTGTCATGCTCTGAAAGGGGCTACTTCCTAGTCCAGACTCCAGGGGCTGACTCCCAGCCCCCTCCTCCCAGAGACCTGGGCCACTGGCTGCCGCTTCTGCATCTGCCTGTGGACAGGGGGACGGAGAGGAGGAACAGGGGTCCCCACGGCAGAGATGAGGTTCCGGATCACCCAGCACGTCTTCACAGAGGCTCTGCCAGGAGCCCTGCCATCAAGAGTGACCTGGCGATACCTACCTGCCATCAGGAGCACCTACTAAAGCCCCAGGCCATATTCTAAGCACATTACACATACATGACCTCATTTGCAACCATAACAACCTTGAGAGGTACGAACTGTCATCTTCCCATTTGAATGATGAGGACCCGAAGTTCAGGGAGTGACGTGATTTACCCAAGGTCACACAGCCTTCCAGGGAAGGCGGCTGCAGAGACTCGAGCCCCAGTCTGTCTTTACTTTCCCCACCTGCACGTGGTGAACTTGCAGGATGTACCGTTGAGTCAAGAAGCTGGCGGATCCTCCCCAGGCCCTCTCGCTGCCTCTCCTTGTCTCTTCTTTCCTTTCTCCTCCCCTTCCTCTCTCTCTCTCTGTTTCCTTCCCTTCCTCTTGCATCCCCTCCCTCTAAGCAGAACGAGTGTCCCCAGAAGGATGGCACAGTCTGGGATGGCTTCCTGGGAGGGCGGAGGAGGTTGGAGCTGCACCTGGAGACGCGGAGGAGTGGATGGGCGGGACTGACATCTGCAGAACCGATGAGCAAGCCCCGCTCGCGGAAAAGTCTCTGGAAGTCACTGCCTTTTGGTGGCTGGAATATTTGGGTCTTTCCTATGAGACAGCTCCGCTGAGCTAGGGCTTGGATGGAGGAGACTGGCCCAGGGGGGTCCAGCCCTTTCTGAGGTTGTGCCCAGACTGGGATGCGGGCAACAAGGCCAGAGTAAACGAACAGCAGCCAGAGATATGCCTGCTTCTCCCCTAAAGAGGAGACAGCAGGAGGCCCTGCTGAAGTGACCCGGGCAGTCATGGTGAACGTACAGGCAGAGTGGTGGGCAAAAGATATTCTGAAGGAGGGTTAAAAATGACACGGTCCCAGCTAGCCTAAAAAGAGATAGAAGAAGTAGGAAGACTGTCTGGTTCTCTGATGAGCTGATTAATCTCCTTAAATAACTTGCAGTCCAACTTCCCAAAAGGCAAAAGAAAGTTAGGTTAATCTACTCTAAATGATCTGTGAGCTTCTCAGGGGTGGTAATCAATACACACACGTTCACTCCTCTCTCTCTTTCTCTCCTCATAAGTAATTCTCAGTAATTGCAAGAAAGAGGTGTTTGAGGTGGAAAATGACATTCTAACCACAGAGAGAATTCCCAGCAAGGGGATCAATAGGCCACCAGGTGGGAGGCGGGTTCTGCAGCTCAGTAAAGGCCAGGAGAGGGCCACCATCACATCACACTGGGAGCAGCAGGGTCATCCCAAGGTCTGTCTGCCTGCAGGAGCTTTAATTGATTGGGGAAAAGGAGACTGAACGAAGAGGGTGAGTGAGATCTGCAGGAGAAGGAAAGATCAGCTCCTCCCAGAGCCCGTCACTGATGACTTTGAGAGCATGACTACTGCTCAGCGCCAGTGCCCACCCTAGATGCCAAAGGAGCACCATCAGCATCCGTTACGAATATCCTCGGGAGCACGTCATCAATGGTAGCACCAACATCCCACGGGTGCCAGCAGGGATCGCCAGTGATGACTTCATGGCATTATCGATGTTCGCCAGCAGTACTCTTGCAGGTCCATCACCTGTATTCTCAGGAGTACCCATCAGTATCCATCCCCGAAGCCCTTGCTTGGTATCCTCATTGATGCCCTCAAGCATCAGGACTGTGTCGTTTTTGTTCATCACTGTATCTCCACTGGGCTTCCCAGGTGGCGCTAGTTCATGGTAAAGAATCCACCTGCCAATTCAGGAGGCATAAGAGATACGGGTTTGATCCCTGGGTGGAGAAGATCCCCTGGAGGAGGGCATGGCAACCCACTCCAGTAGTCTTGCCTGGAGAATCCCATGGACAGAGGAGCCTGGCGGGCTGCTATCCACAGGGTCACAAAGAGTCGGACAGGGCTGAAGCGCCTTAGCAGGCATGCACGTAAGTATCTCCACTAACCACAGAACCTGGCACGTCATATGAATTCAGTATCANGGAGGGCATGGCAACCCACTCCAGTAGTCTTGCCTGGAGAATCCCATGGACAGAGGAGCCTGGCGGGCTGCTATCCACAGGGTCGCAAAGAGTCGGACAGGGCTGAAGCGCCTTAGCAGGCATGCACGTAAGTATCTCCACTAACCACAGAACCTGGCACGTCATATGAATTCAGTATCATCATTTGAATAGATGAATAAGTGAGTGACTGTTCTTAGGAAGGAGAGGGACGTCTTTTTCCTCTTCACCTCCTTACTCCCCTGTCCTTAGGACCTTACCTACTGCCTAGCCAAGGAGAGAGCTCCGTAACTACCTGTTGGATGGATGACTCAGGGGGTTGATGAATGGATAGATGGATGGATGGGTGGGTGGGTAGATAGTAGATGGGTAGATGGATGATGGGTGCACAGATGGAATAAAGAAAGGGTGACCCTGGGAGCACAGTCAGTGCCATTTGTAATTCCAGACATACATCCACCAAGACCAGAGTTCAGCATAAAGACATCCCGAGAGAGACGGAATTACTGCCTGCTGCCCCACCCCTGGGGGGTCTGGGCCCTCCCTGATGGCTTCATCTGATTCCCTCCTTGGCTGCGGGGATGCAGATGGCAAAGGCAGGAAGAATCTCTCACCTCCTGCCCCTCCTCTCCCCTCTTCCTCTCTCCAACCTGAATACAATTTTCTAGACTGTCCCCAGGTCCTGGAGGGAAAGCTCGTTACCTGCAACCTGCCCATAAAAACATCAGTAGCTGCCCGCTGGCTGGGGAGCAAATGACCGTCTACTCAGCCTGCTGTCAGGGTGGGCAGGAAGGCCGAGGTGGGAGTGTGCAGGTGTGGTGGGCTCTGAGGACACCAGCTTTGTGTAAACTCAGCCACAACCTCTGGTAAGGGAGACCGCCCCAAACCTCCCAGAGGGCCATGCCGGGATAGGAAACGGTCAGTCTGCCTGCAATTTATTCCACACGCATTCACCCCAAGCCCTCAACAGGCTGCTCATTATTATTACGAATAACAACATCGACAGCCAAGGTGGGGGCAGCCTAGGTCCTGGGCATCTCCTGGCCCACCTCCTGCCTTGCAGCCCTGCCCCCTGTTCAGCAGGGCTTGGCTAAAGCTCATCTGCTGCACAAATCACTGCCACTGCTTTCTTGGGAAGCAGCTTTAGGGATTTTGTGATTTTTTTTTTTAAGTTTGATTTTAAATCCTGGTTTATTCTTGGCACCTTAAAAGAGGAAGTGGAGAGTTGGAGGCAGGCTGCATCCTTCCTGCCACTTGGTTTTCCTGCTCTTTCACCCTACTTCACCCCAAACCCAGCCTGCCTCTTCTACATAACTTTTCTCTCCCCACAAAGGGGGCAGCACAGGGACCTCTGTCCTGCCCTGGGAATGGGAGGAAGGGATGGAGTGAAAGAAGGTGACCTGAAGCCCAGAGATTGCCCCCTGTCCTCCGGGTGATTCCCGCCACTCAAGCCCTGCTCAGGATCTCCCCCTCCCACACACCCACGCAGCCTTGGATTCAGGGCACTGGCTCGGGAGCCCCCCCCAGAACTTTGCCACTTCTAGCTGTGTAGCCTTGGGCACACCATGAAAGCTCTCTAGGCCTCTGTTTCTTCCTGCAAAATGGGTGTAGAGGTGCTGCGGGAGGGCCCACGGAGATAACCAGGGCAGTGGGGGCTTGGCTCAAGCTCCAACACTCGAGGGGTTTCTCAGTGAATGCCGGTCTTGCTGGGGGAGAGGTCTGGCTGCCTCGGGGGGCCCCTGGGTCCAGGTGGAGTCAGGCAGCGAGGCCTTCCCAGCTGAGTGTTTCAAGCTCAGGCTCTGGAAATGTTGCAGCTGCCACTCTGCTACGACCCAGCTGGGACCCACTGACAGCATCTTAATTTCAGCCCAAGCTCTTTTCCAGACGGGCTGCTAATTAGGGCTAATGGGCAGCTCTCCCTGCTGGCTCCCGCTGCCTCCTCCTCCTCTATTAAAGCCAGCCACTGAGCAGGGTCACTGGGCTGAGGCCCCAGGGGTCCATTGGTGAGTCAGTCCTCTGGGTTAAGCATTGCTCTCCAAAGTCTCTTGGCTGCATGAGTTTTTTGTTGCCTTTTCATCTGACAAATGGGAGGTGGAGGAATGGGCAATCTTCATCCAGGCAGGCAGGCAGGCAGTTCAGTGACCATGGACCTGCTTCCTATTCTGTGCCAGGCCCATGGGAGGCACTGAGGCCACGCAAATAAACCAAACCCGAAGGCAGACATTCCTGAATTCAAAACTTAGTTTAATCTTGTTCTGGCTGTGTGACCTTGGGCAAGTTACTTAACCTCTCTGAACCCAAGCTCCACATTTGTGAGACAGTCCCTACTTTACAGGGATGTTGTAAGGATGAGATGAGAGGTGGTGAGTTGAACACAGTGGCCAGCCCTGCAGCGATGAAGCTGGTAGGAGTCTGAGGGATCATAAAAGGCCTGAGTGCCATCTCAAGAAGCTAGAACTTCATGCCCAGAGAGCAATAGGCAAGAACTATTATGTTTGCTCCTGCTCAGGGCTTATTAAGCACCTTCAAAGTGCTAACAATGGGAAACTAGCTAAACTCACACAGCTCTCGCTATATGCCAGTCCCTGTTCTAAGGGACTCATTTAATCCCCACAACAACCCACAAGATGGGGGTAATTATTGCCCCCACTCTACAGATATGGAAACTGAGACGCAGAAAGGTCTTGCCCACAACCACCTAGTCAACATTCAGTTCCCTATCACTGTGTAGCAAATTAGCCCAAAACTTAACAGCTGTAAACAAGAAACATTGATTACCTCACAGGTCTGTAGGTCAGGACTCCAGCACAGTTTACCTGGCATCCCAGGCCCTCCCTGCTATTGACTAGAGATGTTAGTTTCTCGCCCTGTGTGCCCTTCCTCAGACCACAGGGCCGTTCAGAACAGGGCAGCTGTCTACTGTCCTTCATAGAGAAGGAGCAAGACAGAGTGTCCAAGAGGGGAGCTTTCACCCTTTTATAAGCTACTCTCAGGGGTGACATTCCATCACTTCTACTGTATCGTATCTATTAGAACTAAGTCACTAGGTCCCAGCCCACTCTCAAGAGAAAGGGGCTCCACGCAGGTATAAATACCAGATGCCACCACCCTACTGTGCACCATCTTGGTGGGTATCCAGCGCAGCCAGTAAATCGAGGCGCTGGAGTATGAAGCCAGGGAGGCTGGACCAGAATCCATGTTCTCAAACCAGAACCTGATTAATACCCCGCCCAGCTTCATGACCGTTGCCTGAAAGATGAGAGAGGAGACAGCATCCCCACCCTCCTAAAGACCTCCATCTAGAGAGGCAGAAGCAGAAAAGCCAGAGTAAGATGAAAGGTGCATTGGCAGGGAGGACAGCAGATTAAGCAGAAAGCCTTCCTGGAGGAGGTGATGCCTGATCTGAGACGCAGAAGACAAGATGGAGCTGGCCAAGCTAACAGAGGTACGCAAGAGAATTTGGCAGCTGGAAACATTTGTGCCAAGGCTCACATGGAAGAATGGTGCTTTGTGTGAAGGCCAGTGAGTGTATCGGAGGGTAAAGAAGGAGTTGGAGAGGTAAAGAGACTAGGTTGAAATGGGGCAGGTAATGGAACTTGGATATCATTCCGAAGAACTAGGGAGCCATGGAAGGCTGTCCATGGTAAGGTTTGTGTTTTAAAAAGACTCTGCTGCATGGTGTGGAGAACGGAAGGGGGGGCCTGGGGGCAAGGAGAGGAGTGAGGAGGTTTTTCCTTCCATTCAGGTCGTGAATATTGAGCAAGGGCCGACTACGTATACCATTCCAGACACTGGAGATTTGCCCATCGATAACACAAGGCTCTTTTCTATTGGAAGTCACATTCTGGCAGGAGGAAACAATAAACTTACAAAATTAATAAAAGCGAAAATTACCAAGGTGATAGGTGTGATGAAAAATAATAATCATAAACCAAAGTAACTTAAAAGTGGCCACATAAGTCACATTGACCTTAAACCTGAAATTCAAGAAAGAGCTGGCCAGGAGCTTCCCTGGCAGTCCAGGAGCACAGTAGCTACCCTGTGCGTCCACCGTAGGTGGTGTGGGTTCAGTCACCAATCAGTGAACTAAGATCGCACATGCCTTGGAGTATAACCCCCTCCCATAAAAAAAAAAGAAAAGAAACAGCTGGCCATGAGAACCCAGCATTCCAGGCAGATAAATAGCCAGTGCAAAGGTCCTGAGGTAGAGCAGGTTGGGTCGGAGGCCAGGACGGCCGAGATACACTAGCCAAAAGTGAGAAGGACAGGAAATGAGGCTGAGGAAGTAGACAGAAGCCAGAACAAGAGAGGGGTCTTGCTCTTCACCTGACCCTTAAGCCTTGGCAGCCGGGAAGAAAGGCAGAAATGCCAAGAGGTGAAATGAAGAAGGCACAATCCGCTGGCCTTGTGTAAGCGTGTCTGAGCAATGATGCTGGCCCAGTGGACCGGGGGAGCCACGGCAAGTGGGAGAGCGAGGAGGCTGGCCCAGCCCCAGCCTGCTTCTCAAACAGGCCTCCTCCCCACGGACCCCGCCACCAATTAACAGTCATCCCCACGGCAGACCCGGGCGAAGACAGCGGAGAGGCAGTATTTGCATATTTGTTTAATAAAAAGTTATGATGTACAAAGACGGATAATTAATTACCCAGTATATTTTCCTCCGTTCCCTTGCCCCTCCTCCATGCTACCACCATGGCCCAATCACTTTCCTTTCCTTCCGGCTGAGTCAGCAGAATCTTTGCCTCTTTTCAGAGAGGAGAGGGCTTGGGGGCGGGGGGCACAGGCCCAATAAATATGTACTTATGAAGTGTGTATTGCGGCCAGTCAGGCCTGCATAAGTAGCTATCCCGGATGGTTCTGCTTGAAGTATTTATGCCAGTACCTAGGGCCACTTTAGCTATTTATTTTTGCAAAGAAATTAAATTAGATAGTTTGATAGCTTTCAGTGTAATTATAAAAGAAATTTACATGAGATGGTGATGAGGAGGAGGGGGGTCATTAAGCACCCAAACCCCAGGGATATCCATTGGTTGGAACCCTCCGGCTTAATTCCTCCCCAGCTACTGCAAGAGGGTGGGGAGGTGTCCCTTCCAGGGAAGCCTAGGATGGGGGCGGGGGTGTTCAAATTGCTGGATTATGAGCCCCAAGAGGGTGGGAGCAGTCTGTTTCAGCAGTGAGTGTGGAGCCTGGTAAAAGCCCAGAGAATTGCTCAGAGCGAGTGAACGTCAGCTCCCCCAAGTACAGGGCTACCTTATCTCTGAGCCTCATCTGTAATAATGCCTCACTCACCAAGCTGTTCAGAGAATTTAATAAGATGATGCAAGCAAAATGCTCCCTAACCCTAGCTGCCATTAATTGAGCACTCATAGGGGCTTCCCTGGTGGCTCAGAGGTTAAAGCGTCTGCCTCCAATGCGGGAGACCCAGGTTCGATCCCTGGGTCGGGAAGATCCCCTGGAGAAGGAAATGGTAACCCATTCCAGTACTCTTGCCTGGAGAATCCCATGGATGGAGAAGCCTGGTAGGCTACAGTCCATGGGGTCGCAAAGAGTCAGACACGACTGAGCGACTTCACTCACCCACCCAATATTTCAGGAACTATCCCAGGTACCACATTGAATCCTCCTAACAATCATTTATTCCTGGTGGTTTAGTGGTTTGGATTTGGGCCTCTCTCTCATAATAGTCAGACTTCCTTGGTGGATCAGTGGTAAAGAATTCGCCTGTCAGTGCAGGAGACACAGGTTTGATCCCTGGGTCAGGAAGATCCCTTGGAGGAAGGCATGGCAACCCACTCCAGTATTCTTGCCTGGAGAATCCCATGGACAGAGGAGCCTGGCGGACTGAAGTTCATGGGGTCACATAGATTCAGATGTGACTTAACGACTGGGCATGCATGCTCCTAACAGTCACTGAAATCAGAGGTCAGTGCTTTAATTTTATCCCCACTTAATGGATGGGGAAAGTGAAAGCTGCCCAGGTTCAATGAGTTATCCCAGCCGTTCAAGACAGGACCAGGTTATAAACCTAGCGGCTGGGCTGAGCCCACACCTCTGGTCAGGAGCTCTGTGACCACCCTGGTTTTCTGGAAAGTGGGCAGGCCTTGCATTTCAGAGTTAAAGACCTATTGGCTTCAACCACGCCCAAGTGTAGCCAGGGAAACGCAGACCTGGCAAGGAGAGTGATGTGCCAGCGTCCCTCTGAGCGAGCCGGGGCTGGAATCCCCCCAGCACCACTGTGCTCACCTCCCCTGGGCTGAGTAATTATCCAGGGCTGATTAGCACTGATTGCAGGTCCCCCCACGGGGCAGAGGAGGGAGCCCCACCTACAGCCGGGCGTGTGGGCTGGGGGGGTGGGGCACAACGGTGCTGGGGGTTCCTTTCATTCACCCCATCACCCACCCGCCAGCCCAGGGGTCTAAATCCGGGCTCTGGAGGAGCACCCCTGGAAACCTAGGGCTGAGGAAACACACTTTAATCCAAAACTGGGGAACTGAGGCTGGTTGAGGAAGCTGTGGGGAGAGGAGGGGCAAAACACTTGAATTCTATTTCTGGCTCTGCCGCTTACCCCAGCTGTGTGGCAAGTCAACCTCTCTGAGCCTGAGTTTTTTCATCCATAAAATGGGAAGACAACTGTCTCTTCCTCCAGGAGTTTCATGAGGACAAAAGAAGGTCTGAAAGGAAGTAAGCACTCAGGAAACATACTATTATTATCATTTCCGGAATCCTGAAAGTGGGAAAAGCAGTGAACTTTTTTTTTCCAGCTGCACTAGATTTTT
>SJYX01005731.1:43209-93334 GCA_006410675.1 Oreotragus oreotragus
GGGGGGCACAGGCCCAATAAATATGTACTTATGAAGTGTGTATTGCGGCCAGTCAGGCCTGCATAAGTAGCTATCCCGGATGGTTCTGCTTGAAGTATTTATGCCAGTACCTAGGGCCACTTTAGCTATTTATTTTTGCAAAGAAATTAAATTAGATAGTTTGATAGCTTTCAGTGTAATTATAAAAGAAATTTACATGAGATGGTGATGAGGAGGAGGGGGGTCATTAAGCACCCAAACCCCAGGGATATCCATTGGTTGGAACCCTCCGGCTTAATTCCTCCCCAGCTACTGCAAGAGGGTGGGGAGGTGTCCCTTCCAGGGAAGCCTAGGATGGGGGCGGGGGTGTTCAAATTGCTGGATTATGTGCCCCAAGAGGGTGGGAGCAGTCTGTTTCAGCAGTGAGTGTGGAGCCTGGTAAAAGCCCAGAGAATTGCTCAGAGCGAGTGAACGTCAGCTCCCCCAAGTACAGGGCTACCTTATCTCTGAGCCTCATCTGTAATAATGCCTCACTCACCAAGCTGTTCAGAGAATTTAATAAGATGATGCAAGCAAAATGCTCCCTAACCCTAGCTGCCATTAATTGAGCACTCATAGGGGCTTCCCTGGTGGCTCAGAGGTTAAAGCGTCTGCCTCCAATGCGGGAGACCCAGGTTCGATCCCTGGGTCGGGAAGATCCCCTGGAGAAGGAAATGGTAACCCATTCCAGTACTCTTGCCTGGAGAATCCCATGGATGGAGAAGCCTGGTAGGCTACAGTCCATGGGGTCGCAAAGAGTCAGACACGACTGAGCGACTTCACTCACCCACCCAATATTTCAGGAACTATCCCAGGTACCACATTGAATCCTCCTAACAATCATTTATTCCTGGTGGTTTAGTGGTTTGGATTTGGGCCTCTCTCTCATAATAGTCAGACTTCCTTGGTGGATCAGTGGTAAAGAATTCGCCTGTCAGTGCAGGAGACACAGGTTTGATCCCTGGGTCAGGAAGATCCCTTGGAGGAAGGCATGGCAACCCACTCCAGTATTCTTGCCTGGAGAATCCCATGGACAGAGGAGCCTGGCGGACTGAAGTTCATGGGGTCACATAGATTCAGATGTGACTTAACGACTGGGCATGCATGCTCCTAACAGTCACTGAAATCAGAGGTCAGTGCTTTAATTTTATCCCCACTTAATGGATGGGGAAAGTGAAAGCTGCCCAGGTTCAATGAGTTATCCCAGCCGTTCAAGACAGGACCAGGTTATAAACCTAGCGGCTGGGCTGAGCCCACACCTCTGGTCAGGAGCTCTGTGACCACCCTGGTTTTCTGGAAAGTGGGCAGGCCTTGCATTTCAGAGTTAAAGACCTATTGGCTTCAACCACGCCCAAGTGTAGCCAGGGAAACGCAGACCCGGCAAGGAGAGCGTTGTGCCAGCGTCCCTCTGAGCGAGCTGGGGCTGGAATCCCCCCAGCACCACTGTGCTCACCTCCCCTGGGCTGAGTAATTATCCAGGGCTGATTAGCACTGATTGCAGGTCCCCCCACGGGGCAGAGGAGGGAGCCCCACCTACAGCCGGGCGTGTGGGCTGGGGGGGTGGGGCACAACGGTGCTGGGGGTTCCTTTCATTCACCCCATCACCCACCCGCCAGCCCAGGGGTCTAAATCCGGGCTCTGGAGGAGCACCCCTGGAAACCTAGGGCTGAGGAAACACACTTTAATCCAAAACTGGGGAACTGAGGCTGGTTGAGGAAGCTGTGGGGAGAGGAGGGGCAAAACACTTGAATTCTATTTCTGGCTCTGCCGCTTACCCCAGCTGTGTGGCAAGTCAACCTCTCTGAGCCTGAGTTTTTTCATCCATAAAATGGGAAGACAACTGTCTCTTCCTCCAGGAGTTTCATGAGGACAAAAGAAGGTCTGAAAGGAAGTAAGCACTCAGGAAACATACTATTATTATCATTTCCGGAATCCTGAAAGTGGGAAAAGCAGTGAACTTTTTTTTTCCAGCTGCACTAGATTTTTGATGCTTCCTGTGCTGGCTTCAGCAGCTGCATGTGGGATCCGTACTGGTGGCTTAGAGGCTCCGAGGCATGTGAGCTCTTCCTGGATCAGGGATCAAACCTGTGTCCCCTGCACTGGCAGGCAGATTCTTAACCACTGGACTGCCTGGGAAGTCCCTGAACTGTCTTCTTAACCAGAAACTGCGAGGCTGATGGATGCAGGAAAGAGCTCTGCCCTTAGGCCGTACAGGCAGGGTAGGGCTGGCCATTCTTCCCGCCCTGTGACAGCCCCCCTCCCAAACTCTTGGAGGTGGACTGGAAGGAGACACCATGTGCTGCTCGTCTGTGTGTGCCAGGTAAATTCACTCAGGTGTGTCCCAGTCCCAGATGAGGACACGTGCCTCCTGCAAATCCTTCGCACAGATCCCCCCCGCCCCCCCCAATCAGGTAACAGAGCCAAACTTTCAACCTGGGTCACTCTGTCCCTGAAGCCCCTGGGGCATCTGGGGTACCAGCTTGAAGCCCTCTTCTTGGCATGGGAAGTCACCTGGGCCCTGGGCAGCCCTATCCCAGGCCCTGCCCAGGGTAGAAAATCAGCTAAAAGGAGCAGAGGATTTAACTGAAGACGCTAATCAGGGAATCCTAGTGAGGACGCCAGTCAAGATCCAATTAAAATGCCAGCCACCGTGAGTTCCCCGTTTTAATTTTCCACAAATTAGCTTAAAAGGGAGGATGGAAATGAAGATATTAGTTGTTTTATTTATTTATTTATTTTTTAGAGCCAAGAGGGAAAATCCTTTGAGGATTATATTATTTGTTTCTCTTTAAAAATAAAAAAGCCACTCTCAGCTAAAGGATTTGGGTTCCATCCCTATTCCCCTTAGAGGCAATTTTCAGGGCCAGCCATTTAGAGTGCTGGCATGGTAACCCCTTTATAATATAAAGCACTATTTTCTGAACGAGCACTTAGCGTGTACCTTCCAACCCTCACCACCCCGCAGATCAGCCTCACTGCACCTGTTTACTGGTAACTGAGGCTCAGAGGGGTGAGATGATTTGCTCCAGATCACCCAGCTGGGAAGGGATACCACCTGGTTCCAACAGTCACATGCTGCCCGGTGCAGCCAGGCTCTCTCCCATTCAGCCCCAGATCCTGGTTCAAGCTTCAAACCCCAGTGGGTCCCGCAGGAAACTGCAGAGCTGGGGGCACAGATGGGGCTCCAACCTGCCTTCTGCGTCCTGTCGGGCCTGCCAGGGGTTATGAGTCTCCCAGAGGTCCCATGGACTCTCAGGTCTTCACTCAAGATGGGGTAGTCCCAGGGGGGCAGTGATTTCTGACCCCCGACACACACACACACACACAGGAACTGGGTCTCTGCCCTTCAGCACCTTGCCGCTGGGACCCGACCCCTTCATCACTGTCTCTGGCAAAGGCCAGCTCCTGCCCCCGCCACCCCCACGGCTACTGGCCCTGGCAACTGGTGTCCTTGACCTCACTGCGGTGTCCTCCACTCCCCAGTCCCCCCCATCCTCCTGTCTACTGGAAATAATGCGTTTTGCCAATATGGAAACAATACAAACTTCGGCTCAGCGACAACAGCAGCCTTCCCACTGTGCCTTCTCCAAAGGCCACAGCACCCCCGGGAGCCCCACCACCCGAGGGCATGCCCAAGCCCGTACAAGTTCAGGGCTGTGTGGCTTTGGACAAGTGACTTAACCTCTCTGTGCCTCTGTTTCTTTATCCAAAAATGGATATAATAAAAATCTAGTTCAAAAGATTATGGTGAGGGCCTTCCCTGATGGCTCAGTGGTAACAAATCTGCCTGCCAAGGTGGGAGACACAAGTTTGACCCCCGATCCGGGAAGATCCCACAAGCCTCAGAGTAACTAAGCCTGTGCACCCCAATGTCTGAGTCTGCTCCAGAGCCTGGGAGCCACAACTATTGAGCCTACATGCTGCAACTACTGAAGCACAAGCACCCCAGAGCCCATGCTGTGCCTGACTGCTGCAACTGGAGAAAAACCTACGCAGCAACGAGGGCCCAGGACAGCCGGAAATAAAAATCAGTAATTGTTTACAAAAGAACAGTTATGGTGAGAGTTCCATGAGACCACACTCATGATACACAGAAGATGTGCAATAAATGTTACCCTCTACTCTCTAAAACCTGGAGGGGGAAAGGCCCAGCTAGGATGGAGGGTTCTAGATGGGAGAGGAAGCAACAAAGGAGTGAAAAGATGAGACAAGCCTTCCCTAAGTGAGTCCAGAGTCCATTGAAAGGGAGATAAATGAGGCATCAGGAGCTGGGTGACCCATGAAAATAGCTCGCTGCCTTCCTGGCCTGGGAGAAAGGGCGAGGGCAGACCTGAAGCTTCCCAGGCCATTGCGTCCTCGGTCCTCGCCAGTGAACAGTTTCATTGCCCTTGGGTGGGTCCTGGGAGAGCCCGAACCTACAGTGACCTCAGGCTTGGTCCGAGGTTCTTTGGGGGAGGATGCCTGAATCTGAGGGTGACCCTTCGGATTCTGGGGGCAGCCCAAGGCTGGGGATGCTCAAGCTAAGGGTTAGTCTAGTTCGAGAAAATGTCTGAATCTGGGGTTGTGCCAAATACGTGTAGAAGCCCACCCCTGGAGGGATGTCAGTCTGGGGAGTTTAACTCTCAGCTTGGGGCTGATCTTGGTTTAGGAGGCGCGAGGTTTAGGAGGCTATAGATCTGCACTGGGTGTTAAGACTGAGCTGAATCCTAGGTCTGTCTGTGAGCCCGAGCCTCGCAGCTATCAGATTTTGAGGTGAGCTCTGAATGTGGGGTTTGCTGACAGTGAACCTAAAAAATATTTGGGTATCGGCAGATGATGGCTTTTTCTCATGATGGTCTGTGGATGCCACTCTGGGCAGTGCCGATCATGCAAACTGCTCAGCTGATGCCAGGAAAAAAAAGAATATATCGGGGCATCTGTGAGCCCAAATAGGTGAACCCCGCATCTGAGGGACGTCGTCTGTTTTAGGGGCCCTGTGTGTGTGAGGGTCCGCACCAGCCCTGGGGGTTGGCTGGGGAAGGAGACAGGCGTCTCAGGGCAGTAAGGAAGAAGTCTTGGGGGCATCCTCGGGCAGCAAGGTAAGACGGACCGAGCTCCCCCTCCCTTGGCTCTTCCTTTACCCTCTGTTAGTGCACAGAGTCCTCACATCTCTGGTCTCACCCTCCATCGCCCACTCATGCCCCTCCTTCCATACCCCATCTTTGCCCTGAACTTCTCATCCTCCAGGAACCTCTTTTCTGAACCCCAAGTCTCAGGCACCTCCACATTCCTTCCCTGGGTGAGAAGATCAAGGGGTGAGGGGGAGAGAAAACCCATCATCTTGTCCTCCGCCAACAGCAGTTGAGTAAATCCTCCCCGCATCACCCTTCAGGGCCTGGGAAAGGCAGATCCGATTCTTGGGGAGCTCAGAGGCCTGGTGCCTTATCTAAGCCTCTGGAACAGGCATTTTGCATTTATTCCCCCAAATGTGATGCCGAACTGCGTTCCAGCCCATGGCTCCCAGCCATCTGCAGGGAGAAATCCAGTTAGACCTTGTATAATAAGTTCCTGACAATCTTGCCGAGGACGCTGGGTCATAAAAGTCTCCTGGTTTTATCGCCAGTAACAGACACGGAGTGAAATTAAGTTGTCTTATCAAATTTAGATAATATATATCCCTCTAGAGTCGAAGGCTCTGCATGGGGCTTTCATGGTATGAGCCCAGGAAGGGGACAGTGGGGGAAGGCGTGCTCCTAGGATGGGGCGCAGGGTGGGGGCCATGCTGGGGAGCCTAGCAGGACTGGCAGGCAGGAGGACAGAGGTCCTGGCATCCCATGTCTCAGTGTCAGCCAGGCCTGAGTTTGAGACCTGACTCTGGTACTGCTGTGCTAGCTGAACTTAGCTTCCTTGACTTCTCAGCTTCTGCATCTGTAAAGCGGGCATGGCAGTAAGAGTGCCTACCTTCTGGATTGAGGCATGGCAGTAAGAGTGCTTACCTTCTGGATTGAGGTGAAATTTAAATGAGATGCTGGGGTGAACCCTGGTGGTCCAGTGGTTAGGAATTCGTCTTTCAGTGCAGAGGGTGTGATCCCCGGTTAGGGAACTAACATCCCACATCCTGCAGGGCAACTAGAGAAGCTCCCACGCTGCAACTACTGAGCCTGCGCGCAACTCGAGGGAGCCCGTGCACTGGAACAAAGAGCCCACGCGACACAAGGAAGACCCAGCAGAGCCAAAAAAATGAAGAAAATAGAACTTTAATAAATAAACGAGATGCTACATGCAACAGGCTTAGCTTTTCTTATCCAGTGCATGGCATGTTCTTACTGTTCAATCGCTCAGTCGTGTCCGACTCTTTGCGACCCCATGGATTGCAGCCCACCAGGCTTCCTTGTCCTTCATCATCTCCTGGAGTTTGCTCGATCTCATGTCCATTGAGTGGGTGATACCATCCAACCATCTCATCCTCTGTCATCCCCTCTCCTCTTGCCTTCAAACTTTCCCAGCATCAGGGTCTTTTCTAATGAATCGGCTCTTTGCATCAGGTGGCCAAACTATTGGAGCTTCAGCTTCAGCATCAGTCCTTCCAATGCATATTTGGGATTGATTTCCTTTAGGACTGACGGATTTGGGCATGTGGTGAGTACTTAATATGTGTTGTCAGTGATTTGGAATTGGGAGAAGGGAAACAAGGGCTGAACACTGACATTTATCTGGTCCACTCTTCCCACTTTACAGGTGGGGAAACAGATGGGGAGGAAGTAGACAGTGGTTCCCTAGTCACGCCTTCAGGACTGAATCATCCCAGCTCTCTCCCACCCCAGCTGGGGCCACCTTAGGGGCTGAGGTCTGACACCTTCCTGCCTCTGTCTGTAGCACTCCTGCCATTCAGGGCCTCACCCCAGGAAATGAACATGCATGGCAGGAAGCTTGGCTGTCCCTTTGCTAGTGGAATGGGCTCCCAGTGCATTGCCCAACGTCAGGCTTCCACGCCTACCCAGCTGTTCCTGGAGAACTTTTGTATCCGTTTTTTCTTATTTTCTTTTTTAATTTGGCTGTACTGCACAGCTTGCAGGATCTTAGTTTCCCTAGCAGGAATCAAATCCAGTCCTGGCAGTGAAATCACTGCGTCCTAACCACCAGGTCGCTAGGGAATTCTCTGGTCCTGGGAAACTTATCCCACTGTCCTAGAAGGGGGCTGTCATGCCCCAAACCAGTGTCTGCCTGATGGAATTGACCTGCTTTTCTCCCACACAGCTGGGATCCTTTCTGTGGCAACTTCACTCTTTGGCATACCTCCAGGGACGGAGAGCTCATGACCTCACCAGGCAATCGTTCCATTTTCCCCAGCCTGGGTGTAAGACAACCTCAACTCATCTGACTTCTAAGCTAAAACTCATTCATTCTAGAGCCACACCCTGGGACTTCCCTGGTGATCCAGCGGTTAAGGGACATGCGTTTGATCCCCGGCCAGGGAGCTAGATCCCACACACCATGGGACAAATAAGCCTGCGCATCACAATGAAGACCCAGTACAGTCAAAATTAGAAAACAAATAAAACTGCACCCTGTCATCACAACTTCTTCAGCGCAGCCTGAGTGTATGTGAGCTTGTGTATGTTACTGGGTTTCTCTGTGTGCGCGCCACACTGCGAGTTCTAAAGGGAGAGGAAACCACACAGAGTGCACCTCTGTGTTCCCAAGGGACACATGATAGACCCAAAAAATAACAGTTTCCCTTTATTGAGCACTGACTATGCGTCAGGCACGAGTTACACGCGTTAACTCATTTCATCTGTAATAACTCCACGATGCGGCTACCATTGTTATTTCCAACTTAGAGAGGAAACCTGAGGCACAGAGAGGGGAGGTAAGTTGCCCAAGGTCACACAGCCAGAACAGGGGAGAGCCAAAATTCGAGTGCAGGCCCCATGAGTCCAGAGCGATGATTCTTATCTCCCAGGTATTTCTAAAGATTATTTGGAATGCAGGAAGGAAAAGAAAACAGGAAGGGCAGACCCAGGTACAGGTACCCATCTCTTCCAAGTGGACAGGACTCCTGGAGGGCAGGAAATATGTGTTGCTCATCTTTCTCTTCCCCAGCATTTAGCACATGCATGCTAAGTCGCTTCAGTCGTGTCTGACTCTGTGCAACCCCATGGACTGTAGCCTGCCAGGCTCCTCTGTCCATGGGATTCTCCAGGCAAGAATACTGGAGTGGGGTGCCATTCCCTTCTCCAGGGGACCTTCCAGACCCAGGGATCAACCCCGCATCTCTTATGTCTCCTGCACTGGCAGCCGGGTTCTTTACCACTAGCGCGACCTGGGAAGCCCAGCACTTAGCACAGAGCTTGGCAAACGTCAGGAGCTCAATAAATGTTAAATAACAGTTTATTCATCATAGGTAGATTTTTCTCCCCCACTCTCCCAAGAGCCCATGGCTCAGGAACTGAGTCATAGTCATCTCTATTCAGCTGTCACTAGCCCATTCTGTGTGGATTAAAAAAAATACAGGCATGATCCTCTGAACATGGGTTGGCAAGCTAATGGCCCGTTGTGCAAAAAAAGAAAAGAAAAAAATCTTCTTCTGCCACCAGAAGTCTCAGGCTGACAAGTGGAGCCCCACTCTCCCTGAGCTGAACCTTCGCACAGCACGCAACCCACAGCACTGAGCTTGGCAACCCTGATGCGGCTCTCTGGGGCCCAGCATTGAGCCTGGACCTGGGCATGGTGTTTGTTGAATGATTATTTGCTGTAGTTGCGTCTCTCCTCCCCGGCTTCACCTGGAGCCAGTCTGAGCCCCAGGAGAGGCATTGGTGGAAGAGCCACCAGCTGGGTATCATGTAGCCATGATGCTGATGGGGGAGTTTGCAGACAAAAGAGAGGGAGACAGGGTCAGGCATAATTGGTAAATATTTGTCTATCTAATCAGAGGGCCTTTTAATTAGCAATTTCATCCTTGCAACTGGTTTATCTTTTTTTTTCTTTCTGCGGGAAGTCAATTAAATGTAACAGATGGAGGAGAACATGGGGGTTTCCTTGTCACCCACCATCTGTCCCATTCCACCACCTCCAACCACAGCTGCACTCACATCTCATTGGTGGAGCCACCTGCCAATCACCAGAGAGGGCTGGGGCTGGGGCCTGATGGGCAGTGGTGTGGTCCCTGACCCCCAGGAAGCCCTCCTTGATGCTCCCAGTCTCCCTGGCTGCCTGGCACATCTAGGCTAATCCTGTCGGCAAGACCTGTGGTCCCAAGTCCGGAGACCCTTTGACAACTGGGGATCTCCCCTTCCTGCCTACCTGGGAGCTAATACCCTTGAAGGTGAGCAAGGTTTAGCTCCCAACGCAAGCGTGTCAGGGGCCCCATCCACAGGGGACTCTCGACTAGTGCAGCAAATCTTTACTGAGTGTCTGCTGTCTGCCAGACAATGTGTGGGCCACTGAGGACATATATCAAGCAGTCCCTGCCCTTTAGGAATTTGTAGCCTATTGAAGGAGACAATTATTCATTCACTTATTCTCTGGATATTTATTAAGCAGCATGTGTGTGCCAAGCTCTGTGCTGGGCCCTGAGGACATAATGATGAATCCAGCCATTCCCTGACTTTAAATAACTGTGAAGCAGAGGAGACAGGCATGTAAATCCATGCATTTGATAAGTATTTATGGAGCGCCTACATGAGTCGTTCTGGCTGTTGAGTACGCAGCAGTCGACAACACAAAGTTCATGTCCTTTCTAGTGGGGGGGCAGGCAATAAACAGATGGATGTGTAATGCCAGGGGTGATCAGTGATTTGAAGAAAAATAAGCATAATATTTTGTGGAATTGAACTGAGCTCTGGAATTAAAAATCCAGCATGTTTGGCATGACCAACAGAGACCCAGAGCACCGATCAGCTGATCACTCTCCCTCCAAGATTGGTTCTCGCTGCTCCCCACCTCCCAGGCCACATTCCAGTCAGTCTGCCTTCTGAAGCCTCCAACCTGCTGGGCTCTGTCTGAGGTTTTAGCCTAGTCCCTTCCCTCAGCCTGTCATATGCTTCCCTCTGTTCCTTGCCTGGCTAATCTCCGCAGCTGAAACAGTCCCTCTTCTGTCCCCTCTGGATCCCTCAGGCTCTGTCGGTTTCTTCCTCTGCAGCCTCAGTGCTCCCAGCATCCCAGATTCTCCTTCCAGTTTGATTGTTGCCGTGTACTCTTTCATCTCCCTCATCCTGCCTGGGAGCCAGCCCAGGGCCCAGACTGTGTCCGTCTCACTTGTCCGCACTGTGTCGCTAGCACCTGGCACAGAGCCTGGTGTATACCGCATGTGTGCATGCATGCGTGCTAAATCGCTTCAGTTGCGTCCAACCTTTTGTGACTCTATGGACCGCAGCCCGCCAGGCTCCTCTGTCCATGGGATTCTCCAGGCAAGAATACTGGAGCGGGTTGCCATGCCTTCCTCTAGGGGAATCTTCCTGACCCAGGGATCGAACTCTAGTCTTCTGCATCGGTAGACCGGTTCTTTACCACTAGCGCCACCTGGAAAGCCTCAGCACCTAGCCTTCCCGCAGATATTGACCAGACCGAATTAAACCAGATAGAGAAAATGAGAGTGAGCACCTCAGTCAGGGGCAAGGATTTGCAAGGACAAGGCAGCGCTGAAGATTCCTGTTTCAGAGACAGGGAGCAGCCCAATGTGACCAGATTAAAGAGAAGAGCAGCATACAAAACTGGAGTTAAGCTTTGAATGTTAAACTGTGATGTCTGGACTTTATCCTTGTAAGCCTATAAGCCAACATCTTTTTTTTTTTTTCTGGCTGCACTATGCATCATGTGGAATCTTAGTTCCATGACCAGGAATCAAACCTGTGCCCCAGCAGTAGAAGTGCAGAGTCCTAGCTGCTGGACCACCAGGGAAATCCCCACAAGGCAGCTTCAAATCGCTCACATTCCTCTTCCATGACTGTGCCAGAGACTCATGCATTTCTTGGCTTTTTTCTTTCAATGATCATTTTTAAACTTTATTTTTCAATAACGGCTTTATTGAGATATAACTCACATAACATAAAATCCACCATTTTAATGTGTACAATTCATGTTTTTTTAGCATATTCATAATAGCACAATCATCATTACTATCTAATTTCAGAACATTTCCATCAACTATTATCAGTCATTTCCAATTTTCCCTCCCCTCTCCCCCTGCCACCACTCCAGACATCCTGGCAACCACTAATCTATTTTCTGTTTCTATGGATTTGCCTATTCTGGACACTTCAGAGGAATGCTGCTGCTGCTGGTGCTAAGTCGCTTCAGTCGTGTCCAACTCTGTGAGACCCCATAGATGGCAGCCCACCAGGCTCCCTCGTCCCTGGGATTCTCCAGGCAAGAACACTGGAGTGGGTTGCCATCTCCTTCTCCAATGCATGAAAGTGAAAAGTGAAAGTGAAGTCGCTCAGTTGTGTCCAACTCTCAGTGACCCCATGGACTGCAGCCCACCAGGCTCCTCCATCCATGGGATTTTCCAGGCAAGAGGACTGGAGTGGGGGGGCCACTGCCTTCAGATGAGTAGAATCAAGCAATATGTGCTGTGGCCTTTGGTGACTGGCTTTTTTCAGCTAGAAACCTGGTGTTAGGGTCCACTCAGATGTGCTGAAGCGTAGAGCATCACTTCGTTCCTTTCTGTTGCTGAATAGTATTCCATTGCATAGATATACCATATTCATCCGTTGATGGACATCTGAGTTGTTTCTATTTGGGGACTATTTTGAATAATGTCACTATCAACTCACACAGTAGTTTTTGTGTGGAGTATGTTTTCAGTTCTCCTGGGTATACACCTAGGAGTGGGATTGCTGGATTATATGACGATTCCATGTTTACCTTTTGAAGAAGAAGAACTGCCAAACTGTTTCCAAAGTGGTTGTGCCATTTCACAATCCCCCCAGCAATATATGAGCATTCCAACTTCTCCACATTTGCTGACACTTGCTATTGTCTGTCTTTTTTCATTTTTAATCAGCCTAGTAGCTAAATTCCAATGGGTTTAAAATGGCATCTGATTGTGGTTTTGATTTGCATTTCCATAGTGACTAATGGGGCATCCCTGGTGACTCAGACAGTAAGGAATCTGCCTGTAACGTAGGCGACTCAATCCCTGGAAGATCGGCTGGAAAAGACCATCCCCATGGAAATGAAATTCAAAAAAGCAAAATGGCTGTCTGAGGAGGCCTTACAAATAGCTGTGAAAAGAAGAGAAGCGAAAAGCAAAGGAGAAAAGGAAAGATATAAGCATCTGAATGCAGAGTTCCAAAGAATAACAAGGAGAGATAAGAAAGCCTTCCTCAGTGATCAATGAAAAGAAATAGAGGAAAACAACAGAATGGGAAAGACTAGAGATCTCTTCAAGAAAATTAGAGATACCCAGGGAACATTTCATGCAAAGATGGGCTCAATAAAGGACAGAAATGGTATGGACCTAACAGAAGCAGAAGATATTAAGAAAAGGTGGCAAAAATACACAGAAGAACTGTACAAAAAAGATCTTCATGACCAAGATAATCACGATGATGTGATCACTCACCTAGAGCCGGACATCCTGGAATGTGAAGTCAAATGGACCTTAGAAAGCACCACTACAAACAAAGCTAGTGGAGGTGATGGAATTCCAGTTGAGCTATTTCAAATCCTGAAAGATGATGCTGTGCAAGTGCTACACTCAACATGCCAGCAAATATAGAAAACTCAGCAGTGGCCACAGGACTAGAAAAGGTCAGTTTTCATTCCAATTCCAAAGAAAGGCAATGCCAAAGAATGCTCTAACTACCGCACAATTGCACTCATCTCACATGCTAGTAAAGCAATGCTCAAAATTCTCCAAGCCAGGCTTCAGCAATACGTGAACCGTGAAAGTCCAGATGTTCAAGCTGGTTTTAGAAAGGGCAGAGGAACCAGACATCTAATTGCCAACATCTGCTGGACCATCGAAAAAGCTAGAGAGTTCCAGAAAAAAACATCTATTTCTGCTTTATTGACTATGCCAAAGCCTTTGACTGTGTGGATCACAATCAAAGGCTGTGGATCACAGCCTTTGACTGTGTGGAAAATTCTGAAAGAGATGGGAATACCAGACCACCTGACCTGCCCCTTGAGAAATCTATATGCAGGTCAGGAAGCAACAGTTAGAACTAGAATAACAGACTGGTTCCAAATAGGAAAAGGAATACCTCAAGGCTGTATATTGTCACCCTGCTTATTTAACTTCTATGCAGAGTACATCATGAGCAACCTTGGGCTGGAGGAAGCATAAGCTAGAATCAAGACTGCCGAGAGAAAAATCAATAACCTCAGATATGCAGATGACACCACCCTTATGGCAGAAAGTGAAGAGGAACTAAAAAGCCTCTTGATGAAAGTGAAGGAGGAGAGTGAAAAAGTTGGCTTAAAGCTCAACATTCAGAAAATGAAGATCATGGCATCTGGTCCCATCACTTCATGGGAAATAGATGGGGAAACAGTAGAAACAGTGTCAGACTTTATTTTCTTGGGCTCCAAAATCACTGCAGATGGTGACTGCAGCCATGAAATTAAAAGACACTTACTCCTTGGAAGGAAAGTTATGACCAAACTAGATAGCATATTGAAAAGCAGAGAGATTACTTTGTCAACAAATGTCCGTCTAGTCAAGGCTATGGTTTTTCCTGTGGTCATGTATGGATGTGAGAGTTGGACTGTGAAGAAAGCTGAGCACCGAAGAATTGATGCTTTTGAACTGTGGTGTTGGAAAAGACTCTTGAGAGTCCCTTGGACTGCAAGGAGATCCAACCAGTCCATCCTAAAGGAGCTCAGTCCTGGGTGTTCATTGGAAGGACTGATGTTGAAGCTGAAACTCCAATACTTTGGCCATCTCATGCAAAGAGNGAGTGAAAAAGTTGGCTTAAAGCTCAACATTCAGAAAATGAAGATCATGGCATCTGGTCCCATCACTTCATGGGAAATAGATGGGGAAACAGTAGAAACAGTGTCAGACTTTATTTTCTTGGGCTCCAAAATCACTGCAGATGGTGACTGCAGCCATGAAATTAAAAGACACTTACTCCTTGGAAGGAAAGTTATGACCAAACTAGATAGCATATTGAAAAGCAGAGAGATTACTTTGTCAACAAATGTCCGTCTAGTCAAGGCTATGGTTTTTCCTGTGGTCATGTATGGATGTGAGAGTTGGACTGTGAAGAAAGCTGAGCACCGAAGAATTGATGCTTTTGAACTGTGGTGTTGGAAAAGACTCTTGAGAGTCCCTTGGACTGCAAGGAGATCCAACCAGTCCATTCTAAAGGATATCAGTCCTGGGTGTTCATTGGAAGGATTGATGTTGAAGCTGAAACTCCAGTATTTTGGTCACCTCATGCGAAGAATTGACTCTTTGGAAAAGACTCTGATGCTGGGAGGGATTTGGGGGCAGGAAGAGAAGGGGACGACCAAGGATGAGATGGCTGGATGGCATCACTGACTCGATGGACGTGAGTTTGAGTGAACTCCGGGAGTTGGTGATGGACAGGGAGGCCTGGTGTGCTGTGATTCATGGGGTCGCAAAGAGTCGGACACGACTGAGTGACTGAACTGAACTGAATGATCATAGTGCTGATTTCTAAGCCCCTTACTTGTTGAAGCTAAGCCAGAAGTCTTCCAAATGTTTTTAAGAGTAGAAACCTTTTCCAAACGAACTCTCATGTAACTGGGCTGGGTCTCATCACTGTGCAGCCCAACCCAATCCTAATGCTGGAGTATTTTCCATCTGCACTTCCATGGTCCTGGTGGGTGTCTAGGGCACCCACTTGTCTCCCGTGCTGTGTTTCAGGAGATTTGCAAGTGCCCTAAGTCATTAAGTCATGGGGTGTCCATGTGAGGAAGTAAGGATGGGTCTCAGAAAGATCTTCAGGCAAGGGCAGGAATCTTTTCAGCTGGAAAATCCAACAGAAATGGCCAGATAGATGGTAGAAGGACCCCAGCAAACATTAGTGTGAAGAGGGGCCCATGGGGTTTCTTCCATGTGATGGTGGGTCATGTTGCCCATGAGAGGGAGGTATTTTGGTCCTCAGGCTCTGTTTGGCCCCCATGAGGCTCCTTGGTGCTGGCCATTCTTTGGCTATGATCTCTAGTCTTATATGTTCTCCACTCTCTCTTCAAGACTTGGTTCTCTAGTCTAACACTGAAGTCATCCTTGAAAATCATGTTCCATCCTCTTCCTTTAGCTCTACTGTAACCCAGCTGACCCTCAGCCAGTCCCCCAAGGATGGTAGGATGAGGGCTCTGGGGCTTCCTCCAGCCTCTACCACTCATGTCCTTGAATGAAGTCTTCATCCTGCTCCCAATGTCCTAATTATTAAGAATCTTTTTTTTCTCTTAGTAAAACATGGCTTCACAAAGCAAAGGCTTTGACTTCCTGAATTAGTATTTTGGACATGGGCATTGACGTCCTAAAGTCAAACTGAGAATTGGTAGTTGTTCTCATTTTAAAATTTACTCTGTAATCTTCTCAGTGGGTTTCCCCAGTGACGCAGCTGTGAAAGAACTGCCTGGCATGCAGGAGATGAGCAGGAGACCCTGGTTCAATCCCCAGGTTGGGAAGATCCCCTGGAGAAGGAAATGGCAACTCACTCCAGTATTCTTGCCTGGAGAAGACCATGGACGTAGAAGCCTGGCCGGCTACAGTTCATGGTGTTGCAAAAGAGTTGGACATAACGGAGCAACTAAACAACAGCAACAATAACTTTCTCAATATTCCATAAAGCAATTTGAATGCTTTTGACTAATTGGGAAAAAAGTCATGGATTCATACAAAGAAATATTGAATCAAAAAAACAAAGATAATTGCTTTAAAATATTTTTTTATCTGTATTCCTTCAGATGGTGACTGTGTGCGTGTGTGTGTGCATGTATGCGTGTGTGTGTGTGTGTGTACAAACTCTGGTTGGAGGGGGACCTGGGGTTCTAGAGCCTGCACACCTAGCCTTCTCCATCACTTGCCCAGTCCTCTGAAGCCATTCTTATGAAGGTCACCCACATTGCCACATCCAGTGGTCAGTCCTCAGGCCAGCTTTGTTGCCCGGTCAGCAGCACTGGCATGACATGTCCTCAATCCTTCCATCTTGCTGGTTGCTCCTTTGAACCTCCCTTGCCGGCTTCTCCCCTTCTCTCCTGTCACTAAATGCCAACCTGCCCAGAGCCCCAGTCTTGTCCTCTGCACACCTCTGTTCCCTACCTGAGCTCATCCAATGTCATGTCTCTAACACCACCTCTATGCTGATGACTCAGTTACATATACCTCCAGCCCAGACCACTCCTCCTGACTCTAGACTCCTAAACCCCATGAATTATATCACATTTCTGCTGAATACTGTTCAGAACCAAACTCCTCTCCTTCTCTCCCAAACCTGCCCCTCTCCCCAGGATTCCACATCTCCATAAATGGCACTTAATTTTGCTAGCTTCTTAGGCCATGAGCCTTGGCCTGCTTTTGGTCTCACCCTACACTTAAACTATGAGCAAATCCTGTCAGTGTCACCACACATCTGACTGCTTCTCTGTCATTGCTCCCATCCTGGTTTAGGTCACCAAGTTATGACCTGCATTTTGATCTCCCTACTGCCTCCTTGATGTTCTATATTATGTTCCCCTTACTTTTACATGTAAGTAAGATCCTGTCCTCCCTTCTCTCCAGCCCTCTGATGCCACCTAGGTTTGCAAGCCTTCTATGATTGTTGTGGTTGTTCAGCCGCTAAGTCATGTCCCACTCTTGCGACCCCATGGACTACTACCAGCATGCCAGGCTTTCCTGTCCTTCACCATTTCCCAAAATTTGCTCAGATTTATGTCCACCAAGTCAGTGATGCTATCTATAACCATCTCATCCTCTGCTGCCCCTTTCTCCTCCTGCCCTCAATCTTTTCCAGCATCAGGACTGTGTGCCCAGTTAACTTTCCAACTCCATTTCCTACCTCTTGACAACTGACTTCTCCACCCAGCCCTCACAGTCTCCATTCTTGCTACTTAAATATGCCAAACGCATTCCCATACCAGGGTCTTCACACTGGCTCTTCCTTCTTCCTGAGAACTCTACCCCAAGTACCCAGCTGGCTCTCTTCCTCACTTCCTTTGGGCTCCTTTTTAATTTTTACCCTATTGTGAGTCTTTCCCTGGCCACCCTATTCAACACAGAGCCTCTGTCTTCCTGTGTCCTCATTCTATTTATTTTTTCTCAGCATTTACTGTAATCTGAAATACCACATACTGTTTGTTTACTGGTGTCTCCCTTATTAAAAAGAAGCCTCAACATGGGAAGATGGATACACACATATATATGTACAGCTGAGTCCCTTCAGTGTTCACCTGAAACTATCACAACATTGTTTGTTAATCTGCTATACCCCAATTCAAAATTTAAAAAATTTTAATTAAATTTTAAAAATAAATATTGATAAAAAGAAAGCTCAGTCAGAGAAAGATCTTTGTCTTTTTTTTTGGACGGGGGCACTTTCTCCCCAGTGCTTAGAATAAGAAGAATGCCTGGTATATAGCAGAAGCTCAATAAAGGATGAATGAATAAATCCTGTGTGCATGAGTACTAAGTCACTTTAGTTATGTCTGACTCTTTGCAGCCCCATGAACTGTAGCCTGCCAGGCTCCTCTGTCCATAGGATTCTCCAGGCAAGAATACTAGAGTGGGTTGCTGTGCCTTCCTCCAGGGGATCTTCACAATTCAGGGAAAGAATCCGTGTCTCCTGCATTGACAGGTAGATTCTTTACCACCGAGCCACCAGGGAGCCCGTAAGGGGTCAGATAAAAACCTGGGCTAAGTCTCATTTTTCATACTTAGTAGCCCTGTGATACTATTCTCTACAAACCTCAGTTTCCTCAGGAGTACACTAGAAACAATATACAAAGGAGAGGGAGAGAGAGAAAGGAGAGACTAAGTACAATTGTGTGTGTAATTGCTTACTTAGCTCAACACTTAGCCCACATGATGCCCTCAATAAATGCTCACCTTTAATTACTGTCTCGTTGGTTTCTATCTGCTTTTGGAATCTTCCCCTTTCCCTTCTGGATCTGCAAATTCTTGGTAACTTTCTTCTCTTCTAAATGGAATCTAGAATAGAGAGAAAGAGCTCATGTTATTGAATTTAAGATTGGTTCCTCACCTTTGTATATGGGAGTGATTTAGTGCTTTATGTCTGTTTAGCTGGCATTGTTCTTATAACACCCTGGGCACCCTTTTGAGTGCATGAATCATACAAGCTCTGAAGAACAGTCATGAGAATAACAGGAGCCCAGATGTGAATGACAGGTCTGCTATGAGTGCTTCTGAGTGGTGACAACTTGTCCTCCATGTATACTTGCAACACTGTGTTAATATCTCACCTTTGACAATGGCACTGGTTCCAGAGAAATAATAGTTTAACTCTCATCTCTGGGTTTAGGAGAGGTGGGAGCTTGCGAACAACAGGAAAGCTGTGTTTCTATCCTGAGCTCACTTACAGGGGTGGCCCATGTTTGCCGTTCACAAAATCCTGTGCTGTTCTCATCTGAGGCCTGCCAGCTTCAGAGGTTAAGTTTCCAAGACCAAAGAAAAGTGGGGGCTTGAGGAATTTTGGAAAGAATCCAGGGCTGCCTGGGAAAGCCAACCCAAATAATCCCGGCAAGCAGAAGTTTGCTTGGACCTGAGCTGGCTGTCTAGACGGTCATGATTACACTCAGGTATGACCTTGTACTTCATTTGGCCTATGTTTAACTTGTGTAAAGAGCCTGTCAATGAATGTCTCAGTTTGGGTGCCCCCAGAAATGGCTCCTGCTTCCCAGATGGTGGAGCAGTAAAGAATCCCTTTGCCAATGCAGGAGACACAAGAGATGTGGGTTCAATCCCTGAGTGAGGAAGATCCCCTGGAGCAGGAAAAAGCAACCTGCTCCAGTATTCCTGCCTGGAAAATTCCACAGGCAGAGGAGCCTGGCGGGGCTACCCTCCATAGCGTCGCAGAGTCAGACATGACTGAGCACACATATGCACATGCGCAGAGAAATGGCTTCAAAAGGAAGGATTTCAGAGCAATTAATCCACTGAGGGAGCACTCCTAGGATGGCCCGGCAGGAGAGGAGGTGGAGAAGAGAAAGAGGCTGAGAGAGCGTGTGTGTCCAGCTAGCTAACACCATGGGCAGCTAGGCCTCAACCCTGGGAGCAGATTGAGTTCATTGTAAAAATGCCTGAGAATCATAGCCCAACATGAGCATGTCCAGCCTTCCAGGAAGATAACATTTTCTCCATCCTCTTGGTCAGAGACTCACAGGTGAGCTTGGCTGCAGCGTGTGGAGAGCATCTTGGGTGTATGGGGAGGGCTTCGCCAATATTTTCAGCCAATGAGTCAAAACACAGAACTCCCTAAATTTAAAACATTAACATCCAGCCCTCACCCCACTCCTCCGAGAGACAGCTGAATCATGGTCGTCAAGATACAAAGTTAGGAAACTTGGCAGCTGAGTTCTCTTTCTGCCAGAAAACCTTTCTAAAGAACTACGTCTATTAAGTGCTTACGATGTGCCAGGCACTTAAATCATCTCATCTCATTTTTATAACAACACGAGGAGGTGAGAGCTATTAATATTTTCACTCACGTTGCATGATGAAGTCACTGAAGCTCACAGAATCCAGGAACCTGCCTGAGATCAGAGATTCGGTACAGTGTGAGGCAAAGATCTGGGCCCAGGCCATCTGAGCCTAGTGGGCCACAGTCCATGGGGTCGCAAGAGTCAGACACGACTTAGCGACTAAACCGCCGCCGCCACCACAGCTGGATCTAGAGCTCAGCCCTCCCTCCTGCCCATGGCCCCTGCGGCAAGCCTCCCTCAGGCCCAGGGAAGCAACTTCTGCTCTTGGAACTGTTTGCTAACCAGCCTGTTAGTCCTTAAGTTGAGGAGGGGTTTGTCTGTTTGCATCTCGATCCTTTCAAGCTGGAGGAAAGATGGAAGGAAGCTGGCGTTTTGTAGATCTGCTCTCCCCTGCGGGCTCTCCTGCAGTGTCCAGAACAGCCTGAGAGATGGAGGGGCAGGATCCCCCCACATTACAGATGGAGAACCCCAGTGAGGTTCAGAGAAGTGAAGCTACCTGTCCACACCCAGCTCTAGGGAGACCGAGGAGCAAGGCAGATGGAAAGGGCTGTGGAGTCAGCCCCCTATCCAGATTCCAGTCAGGCCTCCCTCTTCCTGGGAGGGAAGGAGCCTCGATCCTGATCCACACACACATTCTACCAAAGCACTTAGGGTATCTTACTGCATAGTGGGCATGTGTGCTCAGTTATCAGTCGTGTCCAGCTGTTTGTGAGCCCACCAGGCTCTTCTGTCCATGGGATTCTCCAGGCAAGAATACTGGAGTGGGCTGCCAGGGGATTCTCTCAACCCAGGGATCGAACCCATGTCTCCCATGGCTCTTGCATGGGCAAGTGGATTCTTTACCACTGGGCCACCTGTGAAGCCCTTTTTGCATAACGTTGATTTTCAAATGTTCTCCTACTGGGAGTCCTCTGACGACATTTGAAATGCCAGTTTAAATCAATGAGTGTTGAAAAAGTGTATCAAAGCAATAAATGAATGAACAGGACCTAGGTTCAAATCTTGGTTCTGCCATTTCTCCCTTTAGGGCTTTGGGCTGAGAGGAACCTGGATTCACCTGCCCAGGACTGTGTCACCCAGAGCCCCAGGCTTGTCCCTGCCTGCCCAGAGGCCCCGCGGGACTGTACCACGGCCACCCTCTCCTGATGCCCCATCAACTGGCTCTCCCTCTCCGCCCCGTTCCCACCACCTTTAAAGCACTGTGCCTTTTGCCTCATTCCTTCAAGGTCTGGAAAAGTGACTAAAGTTTCTCTGACAAGTCTATTCCTTCTGAAGTGTGGACGGCACCTAATAGCCCAAGAGCACCACCTTTGCATGGGGAATTTATATTTTAACATAGAAATATATTTTATTTTAACATATAATTTAAATATATAATCATTGAACAATATTTAACTGCTAAACACCAGGTGGCTCAGATGGCCTGCAATTCGAGAGACCTGGGTTTGACGCCTGGGTTGGGAAGATCTCCTGGAGGAAGGCATGGCAACCCTCTAGAATATTCTTACCTGGAGAATCCCCATGGACAGAGGATCCTGGCAGGCTACAGTCCATACAGTGGCAAAGAGTCAGACATGACTGAGTGACTAAGCATAGCACAAACACCCAATGACTCGGTTCAGCAGAATAACAAATACAATAACTAATAGTTACTCCACTGCTACTCTCTGCCAACCCCTATTTTAAGTGGTTCACAAGTGTCAACCTCACGCTAATTTTATGAAGTTGTTAGAATAGATTGTCAACCTTCTATCAAACATCTCCCCACCCGTCTGTCACTGGTGTCTGGAATCTTATAATCTGGTGGTTATCCAACCCATGAAGCCCTGCCACAGCACCTGGAACATAATAGGTGTAAAGTGGACTCTGAGACAAGGATTCTAGTGGAGGTGGCTCATCTGGGAGGGAGGTGCAGAAAACGGTGAGAAAGGGTTGGGGAGGCACGCAGGGAAAGGAAGGCAGCCTACAAAGGGGTGTGTCATCAGATAAACTAAAGTTGTGGGCTGCTGGAATTCAATCTCATGGGAACACTGGGAAATGGTGTAGAAATGTGCCAGAGTATTATCCACCCCACGAGTGACAGTGCCAAGGCATTTATAGGTAAATTCAGTCATGGGGAGACTTCTCCTAAGGAGCCTTAGCGTTTTATCTCTCCATCTGTCTGCAAGCGGAGGCAGAGAGACTTTGGAGAAATCCCACAGGTAGAAGAGACAGAGGTACCAGCAGATGAAGCTGGTTGAAGTGCACCCAAGTGGTGAGGCTCGAAAGATGTAGACAGACACCAGCAGCATCCATGACAGTGCTGGCAGATATAAGTTAATGAACAGATGAAAGAGTAAATGAGATCATGGAGGTGACAGGATGCAAAGATGCCCCGGTTTTCATTGATCTGATGTAACTCTTAGGCCTTCCACCATCTTAGTAAGATTCCATCATTCAGGACAGTCTCAGTTCAGTTCAGTTCAGTTCAGTCGCCCAGTCATGTCCGACTCTTTGCGACCCCATGAATCGCAGCACACCAGGCCTCCCTATCCATCACCATCTCCTGGAGTTCACTCAGACTCACGTCCATCGAGTCCGTGATGCCATCCAGCCATCTCATCCTCGGTCGTCCCCTTCTCCTCCTGCCCCCAGTCCCTCCCAGCATCAGAGTCTTTTCCAATGAGTCAACTCTTCGCATGAGGTGGCCAAAGTACTGGAGTTTCAGCTTTAGCATCATTCCTTCCAAAGAAATCCCAGGGTTGATCTCCTTCAGAATGGACTGGTTGGATCTCCTTGCAGTCCAAGGGACAGTCTAGCACAGAACATTTAGGGTGTCTGATCTTGTCAGTAGCAAGAGGAAAGGGAGGAAGGTGCTTTACAAGAGTCCTGGGAACAAGGACAGAGTTCCGGGTTCAAACTGTTCACCCCCATATGCCATCTCCCATCATACATCTGAAGCTTTCGTCACAGAATGCCAAGGCCTCTGCAGTAGCTACCAGGAAAACAAAAAGACCTCAGAGGGCAGATGTCATCAATTTTTCACTTTCTCACTGTGAACCCAACCATAATTCTAACCTTGGTAACACAAGGCCAGTGGAAACTATGTGCAGCACATGTTTGGATTAAATTCTCTGTTGATTTCTCTTGATTTATAGGTTAAAACCCGGCCAATACAAGTCTTTCCCCCACGCTACCAATTTCTGTCTTGAACTAAGGGTTCAATATTTTGTCAAACTATACTTTTTGTTATTTTTAGCCTCATAAAAATGATTAAAACTTAAAAAGCCCGGCACAGGATTGGAAAGTAGTTTTTCTCTTTTGTTTCCAAAATTATTACATGTTTCTGAATTAGCACAGCTCCAGGTCCCAAGAATCACATGATCTCACTGCTCTTAAAGACAGATTTTTCACACTAATTTTTTAATGATATGTCAAACCAGAAAATAGAGCTTCAGATCCATACGCAACACATATGGCCATGGCTTAGGGTCAAAGACGAGAAACAACTTTGATAAAATCCTCTCCAGAAAAGCCTAGCTTCCCTGAAAAAGAGAATATATATTTTCCCCCTCTTTCTCCTTCTTCTCCTCTTCCTTCTTTTTCTTTCTGTACTTTCTTTCTTTCTGTACTTTTCCAAAAGGCCAAGAAGAGCCTTTTTTTGTCTTTTTTATTTTTATTTTTCCAAGTATTTTTGGTACTCCAAGTACTCTTTATTGCATTCCTTCATTTGCATTAAACAATATAATATTTGTACTTCTTCAATATAGTTCTGGACAAAACACAATGACATTAATCTTATTTAACAAGAGACAGAAGTTAATACAATGTATGCTGGTTTCACAAGGAGAGAGAAAAGAGGCAAGATCTAAAACAGATAAGGGGCTCCAGGATACTGGCCACCAGGAACCACAGAATTTTTACAATACAATCCACTTTTTTTAAGCCACACAATAAGCTAGAGATGAAAACCCAAANTTAATACAATGTATGCTGGTTTCACAAGGAGAGAGAAAAGAGGCAAGATCTAAAACAGATAAGGGGCTCCAGGATACTGGCCACCAGGAACCACAGAATTTTTACAATACAATCCACTTTTTTTAAGCCACACAATAAGCTAGAGATGAAAACCCAAAAGAAAGTAGATGCGACATATAAATCTACCAAAAATATACAGAGAGTAAGATCTGGAGATAATTTATCTTCTACCACAGGGACAGATGGGAGAGCTGCACCACGGACCACTGTGGTGACACCCAGGTGCCACCTGGTGCCAAGCCCATGTTAAGTACCTTCAGGTGGCTCCTGTCCTTGAAGCTGAAGCTGCAGCAGCAGCCGGGGAGGGGCGCGTTTTCCGCAAGTCTTCTCACTGAACATGATGACCTAATCGCACTTTTTTATCTTTTTAAAATGCATTTATTTAATTGGAGGATATTTACCTTACAATATTGTGATGGCTTTTGCCAAACATCAACATGAATTGGTCATAGGCATATGTGTCCCCTTCATCCCGAACCCTCTGCCCACTTCCCTCCTCACTCCATCCTTCCACATTGTCAGAGCACTGGCTTTGGGTGCCCTGAATCATACATTAAACTCCCACTGGTTTTTTATTTTCCATATGGTAATATATATGTTTCAATGCTATTCTCTCAAATCATCCCACACTCTCCTTCTCCCACTGAGTTCAAAATTCTGTTCTTTACATCTTTGTCTTCTTTGCTGCCCTGCACGTAGGATTGTTGGTACCGTATTTCTAGATTCTAACATATGCATTGATAAGTGACATTTGTCTTTCGTTCCCACTTACTTTACTCTGTATAATAGTCTCTACGTTCATCCACCTCATTAGAACTGACTCAGATGTGTTCCTTTCTATAGCTGAGTAATATTCCATTGTGTATATGTGCCACAGCTTCCTTATCCATTCATCTGCCGATGGACATCTAGGTTGCTTCCATGCACTAGCTATTGTAAAGAGTGCTGCAATATACATTGGGGTGCTTGTGTCTGTTTTGATTCTGGTTTCCTCAAGAGGAATTTTGGGAGTAAAGATCAAATAGGCTTTGAATTCAAGCTCATGTCTTGGAGAGAACTTAGAAGTTGCTCAGAAGAAGAGATCAAGAAGATATCTGTTGATTTGCTAAAATATGCGCAGATTTTCAGTTCAGTTCAGTTCACTCACTCAGTCGTGTCTGACTCTTTGCGACCCCAGCACGCAGCACGCCAGGCCTCCCTGTCCATCACCATCTCCCAGAGTTCACTCAGACTCCCATCCATCGAGTCAGTGATGCCATCCAGCCATCTCATCCTCGGTCGTCCCCTTCTCCTCCTGGCCCCAATCCCTCCCAGCATCAGAGTCTTTTCCAACGAGTCAACTCTTCGCATGAGGTGGCCACAGTTCTGGAGTTTCAACTTTAGCATCACTCCTTCCAAAGAAATCCCCGGGTTGATCTCCTTCAGAATGGACTGGTTGGATCTCCTTGCAGTCCAAGGGACTCTCAAGAGTCTTCTCCAACACCACAGTTCAAAAGCATCAATTCTTCGGCACTCAGCCTTCTTCACAGTCCAACTCTCACATCCATACGTGACCACAGGAAAAACCATAGCTTTGACTAGATGGATCTTAGTTAGCAAAGTAATGTCTCTGCTTTTGAATATGCTATCTAGGTTGGTCATAACTTTTCTTCCAAGGAGTAAGCGTCTTTTAATTTCATGGCTGCAGTCACCATCTGCAGTGGTTTTGGAGCCCCCCAAAATAAAGTCTGACACTGTTTCCACTGTTTCTCCTTTTAGACACTCCTAATGGGGGATTGTTTACCAGGGACTAAAAGTAATCCTATTAGTTATAAACTAAGACTGTTACAATTCCACTTTGAAAATCTCATACTAGGGAACCAACAGGCAAAGAAGGGGGCTACTATCCTGGCCAGGGTGATTGACTTTCTCCAGGAGAAATGGAATTGCTATGACACACTGAGGGAAGAGAAGAGGCTGTCTGGATCACAGGCAGACGTTGCGGGATCACTTAGTAATACTATGCCCTGTGATTAAAAGTAATGGAACACTACAACTCAATGAAGACAAAGCTACTAGTAGTAGAATTAGAGTTTGAATTATTCCATCAGACCAGGAACTATGATCAGTTGTAGGACTTTCTGAGGGCAAAGCAAATATAGAAAGGATAATAGAAGGAAGAAAGTATAAATACCAGCAAGGATAACATGACCAGTTGAAGAAATGATGGCTATAATAGTCATGAACCATTTCTTCTTTTCTTTGATATGTTTGTATCATATATGTATGTAAATATCTATTTATATGTTTGTATGTGTGGCTATATATAGCCACACAAACGTATATATAAGCTCAGTTCAGTTCAACCTCTCAGTCATGTCCAAATCTTTGCGACCCCATGGACTACAACACATCAAGCTTCTCTGACCATCACCAACTCCTGGAGCCTTGCTCAAACTCAAGTCCATCAAGTTGGTAATGATATCCAATCATCTCATCCTCTGTTGTCCCCTTCTCCTCCTGCCTTCAATCTTTCCCACATCAGGGTCTATATATATATATATATATATACATTCTTTCTCTTTATTTTTCCCCTTATCTTATTCATTCACTCTGTAATAAAAGCTGTGGTAAAAGAGGTAAGCCTTTATATCTTGACATTTAAGTTACAAGATATTTAAGAGGGGAATGATTCAGCTAGTAGTGAAAATGAATGTAACCCAGAGAAGAATAAATGTATACTGATTTGGAGAAAGATAGCCTGTTTTCGTTTGTATGAAGGACTGTTGTATTGTTAATAGCATGATTTTGTATTGTCTTTATTTGAAAGTTAAATATAGAAAAAAAAGAAAAATGTACTAAGTTGAGAAGGGTTGCACTGTTTGGAATCATTCCACTGTCAACTTACTTAAGCTGGAAACTCTTTGAAAAATTTCCTTCTCTTTCTCTCCCTATTCTGCATAGTTTCAAGTTAGAGTAGGCTGAAAGAGGAGCCTGTTCAATATTTGGAAGAGGGAAGTAAGTCAGTGGCCATTGCTCTCAGCAGACACAGAGTGTCCTCAGACATAGTACTGGAGGGAAGAAGTGTCCTAGTGGAAAAGTCCCAGCTTTCCTTTGCTCTCATGCTCCCCCTATGTCTAACCTCCATTGCCTTGCACCACTAACCTGGGAGTCTCACTATTCTCCTGTGTTGGGAGATGACTGTTTTCATGGCAATGATATTTGTGACTCCATCTAGATTGCAGGTTGTGTCAGGGTTCAATTAGGGATTCCTAGTAACAATTAATATTAGAGGAATAAGGAGTTCATTATGGGAGTCAGACCTTTCACAAGTGTCAGAGAAGCTGGGAAACAGAAGGGATGAAAAGAAAAATAAAAGGATCAAAGAAGGAACTATGGACCAGACCTCCTGAAACCCAGGTGAAGGAGAACAATCTGGCATGTGCCGGGAGCTTCGAGGAACCAGGTAGATCCAGCCTTGGGAGTAGCCAGCAAAGGGGCAACTCTCATAGGTGTCTATGGGAAGTCGATGACCTTGAGCTACAAAATCTCTGTGCCCAGAGCTGAGCACTGGTCACCAGGTCAGCAATCAGAAGTATGAGCTGGATGCAAAGCAAAGACAAGCTGGTTGACAAGGACAGCTAGAAATAGACTGATGCCTCCAGTCTTGCATTTAAAAAGTATCAGTTCTCGCAAACATTATTATTTTCACTAAAATTTTCTATTACTGTTCATCTCCCACTGGCATTTGCCTTCTCACTGGCATTTTTGGGTATATTAAAACATGCCGTTCATGCCCCACATATGGTGGGAAAGCTGAGCAATTCAAAGCCAGGGTGCTGGAACTGAAGCCAAATGGGACACAGAAATGAAAGGTGAACCCAGGGCCACCTGAACCTGAAGGCTTTCTCTGTAATACCCATTGCAGCCCTGCCCACACTTGTCCGTAGCACTCTGATTCCATCTTGCTCCAGACTACACTGGAATTACAGTGGGTCTTCATGCAATTCGAGAGCTTGTAAAACTCTCCTGCATCCCTGGCCACCTTTTAGTTCTGTAGTAAAGTGTTATCAGCCTTTTTGTGGAATGTTTTACCAATTGCTGTCAGAGAACTTGGGTTCCCCATGATAGAAATAAAAAGCTAACATTCTTAGCAAAGACTTTATAGGTACTCAAGTCTATTTACCATTAAATATGGATATTTCCAGGCATTCCATTACTGTATTGATCATTTATTATGTTTCCAGGATGTAAATGTTGTAATAGTGACATTGGGGATATATTTTACTGCTCTGGCTTTTAACATGAGGAAATAGAAATTCTTTGCATAGCTGGAAATGGTCTTGAATGTATAAATTTACTACTGAGACTTAACCTTGCAATTAGTGTCATACTTACAGAATGACCTGGAGATCTTAGTCATTTTTCTGGAACAGAAACCTGCATCACACTGTTACGCAACTGATTGCTTCAACCCCTTGGTGTCATACAGGCCACAGGACTCCGGCTCACATGAAGGAGTCCTATCCCCTAAGAAGTATTCTTAGGCAGGTGGGCTGGAGTACAGACAGAAGCAGACATCATGAGTACCTTAAAGAAAGCATATGAACTCACTTGGGGCAAATTCATTCCTTGGGTTCATTGATTGAAGGTGGCAAACGTCATCCAAAGTAAAAGAGGAATTCAGGGGGAGGCTGAGAAGCCGTTCAGATAACAGAAGGGAAAGATGGAGAAGACGCAGTGGGGGATCTGATGACACGAATGGGCAGTCTCTGCAGAGAACCGCTGTCTTCTTGACTGCCTGGCAGCTGCTCCCATCTCATGCATCGCTCTGCTCAAGACTCTGATCCAGGGAAACAGGAATTGGTCCTACTGAAAGTTTCAGGCATCTATATCTTGGGAGAAGGATGATTCCCCCAAAAGAAATCAGATGTTCTCACCAGATAATGAGGTCAGAGTGTCATGAAAAGATGGGGCTTGTGGTTTCCATCCACTGACACTTTCTGTGCAGTAATTTGAGCACGGCCAGGCCAAGAGACAGGGCTGGCCCAAGGATGAACCCTTCATCTCAGGGTCAGATGTCCATCTCCTCTTCTCCTACTCAGCATCTTTAAGTTTAGGGGATGGTCTAGACCAAGATGATATTTGTATTGCCAAGAGCACCAACCATCCAAAGTCACATGTCTGAATGGCTTGCCCATAGAATCATGAGCACACCAAGAAAGCAAGCAACAGTTAGAACTGGACATGGAACAACAGACTGGTTCTAAATAGGAAAAGGAGTACATCAAGGCTGTATATTGTCACCTTACTTATTTAACTTATATGCAGAGTACATTGTGAGAAACCCTGGGCTGGAGGAAGCACAAGCTGGAATCAAGATTGCCGGGAGAAATATCAATAACCTCAGATATGCAGATGACACCACCCTTATGGCAGAAAGTGAAGAGAAACTAAAGAGCCTCTTGATGAAAGTAAAAGAGGAGAGTGAAAAAGTTGGCTTAAAGCTCAACATTCAGAAAACGAAGATCATGGCATCTGGTCCCATCACTTCATGGCAAATAGATGGAGAAACAGTGGAAACAGTGTCAGACTTTATTTTCAGTTCAGTTCAGTTCAGTCGCTCAGTCGTGTCCGACTCTTTGTGAATCCATGAATCGCAGCACGCCAGGCCTCCCTGTTCATCACCATCTCCCANAGCTTGCTCAAACTCATGTCCATCAGGTCAGTGATGCCATCCAGACATCTCATCCTCTGTCGTCCCCTTCTCCTGCCTTTAATCTTTCCCAGTATCAGGGTCTTGTTTCAGTGAGTCAGTTCTTCACATCAGGTGGTCACAGTATTGGAGTTTCAGCATCAGTCCTTCCAACGAAGGACTCACTAGATGGTAATGTTTATAATGTTAAATAACTTGTTAAAAAGCAGGGCTAATGTTTGACATTTGTTGAATACTTAACCACAACTAGGTATTCATGTCCTAGGTGCTTTCACGTCGTTGCAAAGTGAAACCTGATTGATAGTGGGAAACTTAGGGAATACTTTCTCTACATTTGAAATACCTTCCTGGTGGTGTGAAGTAGAGATGATAAAACGGGAGGTTTATTCCCAACCACTTCTTGGCTTCCTTCATGTGTCAGATCTTTTTGAAGGGGTATAGTTAGAAAATAATCCATTTTCTTTCTCCTGGGGCTTGGCTTTTAAAAATGGGGAAGAGGGATGTGGAGTTGTTAACAGTTATTTGTGGTAGTGGAACCGCCTGTGTGTTGGGTTCCTGTGTTCTGTGGTAGAAGAGCCTCTTGCTCTGCCTTTCCTGATTGCCAGCCCATGTACTGTATGTTCTCAAAGACTCGATTACTGAGCAACAGCAGCACTTCCTGAGGGAAGAGGTTTCAAGTTCATTGAATGCTAGAAGTTGATTTTGTTATACAGGATATTTAAACTACCATCAATTTTTGTCATTGACTATATATTCCATAACCATTCAGGGTTATTTTTCTTAATTTTTAGCTATTACTGAGGTGGTGGAACATTACTTAAATCACTTTTATCCTTCACTTTTGCCAGAGGTGTAATTAAATCTCAGCTAGTGTGAGCATTGAGGTTTGCTTGACCCAAAATAGAGCAGCTTTTATACTGCATTTTACATTTTAGCATCTAGTCTTGGCCACTTAGTGGCCATGCAGAGCTCTTTCTCTTACCTGCTAACACTGAAAACCATACCTTCTTCCTGAAGGAAGCTGCTTTTGTGAACCCTTGGTCAGTGTGGTGTCTGGGGTCTATCTCTGTTGCCTTCATAAATCAATAGAAGGGAATGTCAGTTTCCAGGAAAGGCTTGAGAGTGAGAAGCTGTCAGAGCTTTCATAATAATGACTGAAAGTTTTAACTTTAGACTGGATTTGGGGCTTCTCAGATGGCTCAGTAGTAAAGAATCCTCCTGCCCATGCAGGAGATTCAATCCCTGGGTGGGGAAGATAACCTGGAGAAGGAAATGGCAACCCATTCCAACAGGAGTGGAAATCCCCAGGGAAAGACACATTGGTTCAATAGAATGGAAAGTAGGTTATTCACACAGATAGGATGTAGTTGATAGTATAGCAAAAACATGGACTTAGGGAAAGATAAATGTGGGCCTGCATTGTAGCCCTGCTGCTTATGTGTGACCTTGGGCGAGTCACTTTACTTGTGAGTGTTCTCATCTGCAGAATTGAGATGACTGCTCAGATTTGTTGTGAGGATTTTGAATAGGATGTTCATAATACATCCGCTTGGTTCATGTTAATCAACTTCTCTATTTCGTGGGTAGAGTGATTTACTCTTGGGAATTTCACTGTTTAGCCATGAAGCATCTGCTTTATAATTCCAATATTTGAAGGAGTTGTAAAGACACATTATGACTAAAGCCCTAGGCTGGTGAGTCAGTGGGCTTTCCAGATTGCTCAGTGGTTAAGAATGCGCCTGAGAACACAGGAGAGGCTGGGTCAGTCTCTATCAGTAAGGGCCCCTGGAGAAGGACCCACTCCAGTATTCTTGCCTGAAGAATCCTATGGCCAGGGGAGCCTGACGAGCTACAATCATGGGGTCACAAAGAGTTGAATGTGACTGAGCACGCATGCGTGCTGGTGAGTCAGTTCACTGTGGACTCAATAGGACAACGTGCCATTTCAGGCTGGCAGTAGTATAATCATACAAACAAAAATCCTCAGAGTTGCTGGAGTTCTTGAATGATTGTTGTCTATGGCTGAATCTTACCTTTTGGGCTGAAGCCCTTGGAAGGAGAGAGAAATGAAATCTCTCTCTTCTCGGATATTGGAGTGGGGTGGTTATGCCTTTAATTTGTCATTTCTATCCATGAGAGAGGCAGCCTTTCAATATGGGACAAGAGAAAATGAAACTTTAGAAATTGACTTAAAATATCTTGAAATTCTCTGTCTGTAGTGTTAATGTTTTTCCTCCTAACTTTTTGTGTTGAAAAATTACAAACCACAGAAAAGTTTCAAGAATAGTAGAAAAAGCACCCTTATACTTTTGCCTGAGATCTCCCAGTCATTTTTGCTACATTTGCTTTCTCTTCAGTTAGCTGCATCCAGTCTTAAAAGTTCTTGGCACTAGTCGTTGTAGTAAGTTAGCATGCTCAGCCTTAGTTGAAGTTAAGTGCAGTTGAAAGAGGGGAAGTTTTCAACAGCAGTAAGCATACTGTGTTAACATTCTAGCTCACATTTACCAACTAGCTCAAGATTTAAGTACCAGGAGTAGTAGGCGGTCACGTGTCAAGTTTTGTGTCTAAGTTAATAAATCTTATTCAGGATTGCATCATTGTTTACAGACAGGTTCTGAGAGAGAAGCCATTGAGATGGTGAAAGAGCCTGGTGCTTAAGCTTAGATTATTGGTTGATAGTAGGACCTATAGGCCTTTCCCATCTTTAAAATGGATTTGAGGGAGAAAGATTTCATTTACTACTTGTTACTAAATGGTGAGCATTGGTCATGTTTCACTAACATGAGCCCAGTGGTTGTCTAGAAATCTTTGGACAGCTAGACTTAAACCGATTAGGTAGAACTAGTTAAGTTGTCCTTTGAAGAGAAGAAATTACGTCAGCATCCAATCTGGATTCATTGTAGAAAATATTTGACGTCCGAGCATTGATTGTTAGGTCTTGGAGTTGTAAAAATAAATTAATAAATGACTCATGCTCAGCTGAACACCTGTGGGTCATTTCAGTGATTTGTAGAGGCTATGGATGGAGCCCAGGAGAGAGACGCTTAGATCTGCCATGAAGGGGCCAAGAAAGAGTCCTTGGATGGGGTGCAGTGACATTTTAAGCTGCCAGGCATGACTTGTCAGGTGGTTTCTGTCTCCCCGGTTTACTGTCATGGCGGTGGTTGCATAAAACCAGTGGAGCTGCCCATTATTACTGGCAAAAGTGTAGTCAAGTCTGAATTTTGTGTTAGCTGCTTTAGTGTTAGGAGAGGGGAGATAGGATGCTTAAATTCTATAATGTCCCTTGAGATAAGGAGGTAAGAATATTATGTTTTTTTTATAAATATACTGCTGTAGCATGGGTGATTCTGATCAGTCTTACTTCAAAAAGGTGAGTTTCTCAAATCTGAAAATATAGAAAATTTTCGTATCATATTTTAGAGCTATAAAGAGAATAAAATGAAGTGAGAGGCAGCCTGAAAGAATATGGGCTCTGGAGTCCCACTGACTTGACTCTGCTGCCTGTAGCCCTGGGGAAGGTCCTTTTAAGTATCTGAATATGAGTTTTCCTCATATGTACAATCAGCCCACTCAAGTACTCTTGCTTGGAAAATCCAATGGATGGAGGAGCCTGGAAGGCTGCAGTCTATGGGGTCGCTGAGGGTCAGACACAACTGAGCGACTTCACTTTCACTTTTCACTTTCATGCATTGGAGAAGGAAATGGCAGCCCACTCCAATGTTCTTGCCTGGAGAATCCCAGGGACGGGGCAGCCTGGTGGGCTGCCGTCCATGGGGTTGCACAGAGTCAGACACAACTGAAGTGACTTAGCAGCAGCAGCATATGCACAATGGGTCTTCTCCCCGTCTTTGTTATTTCGAGGTTTAGCTTTGTAAAGTGGGTATAACACTGCCTGGCATAGTATAGAGATATTAAGTAAATAATCCTTTTTCTAGCATTATCATTCCTTGTACCCCACCAATAGTGTAGACCAAAGCGTATTTAAGACAGTATACTTTTGAGTTGTGATAATGAATTTATAGTGGCATTGTAGTTTTTAAAGCATCAAATTTAGCTGATGAAAAGCTGTATATTGGGTTAAACGTTAAATTCTAGCCTAGTTGTCTTCTGTGGAAATAATTCTTTGTAACATGTTTTTTGTTCTTTGGCATTTGGAGGTTTGACATTTTCTGAAATACCTAAGTATGAAAAAGTAATACGATATTTAAATTATTTATGTCCTGCTGTTGGTACTGTAGCATTTCAGCAAGGCTCTTAGCATCTCTGGGCCTTATTTCCCTCTGTTGAATGAAGTATCTGAACTTGACAATTTCCATTGTTTAGTATCTTGTGAAGCCAAAATACTAAGTTGTCTTGTGCCTATTATCAATATAAAATCTCTCTAATTAAAATAGATCACTTATTTTCTAGTGTAGTTTATACTGTGGAGGTATTTAGGATTTATGGGGTTTTTTTAAAAGTTCATTTCTGTCTCTTGTCTCTGAGAGAAAGTGAAAACTTTCAGCATTTTATCATACTAAATTGGAATTTTTCTCTTTTTTTTTTTTTTTTTTTTTTTTTATATTAGGGAAATGAGGTTTTNTTTAGGATTTATGGGGTTTTTTTAAAAGTTCATTTCTGTCTCTTGTCTCTGAGAGAAAGTGAAAACTTTCAGCATTTTATCATACTAAATTGGAATTTTTCTCTTTTTTTTTTTTTTTTTTTTTTTGCAGATTAGGAAAAGAAGGTTTTTGGGTTTTAGAACATTTGAAAAGTAAAACAGCATAAAGAAATATTTAAGGGATAATCAATGTTAACATTTTTTTGGCTTTCAGTTTATTACAAGCTGATAATTTTGGAGTTTAAATTATTAATCACCAAATATTAAAATAATTTAAGGAAATAGCTATTTTAAAGTTATATATATGTGAACAGTTGTGATTCAGTACATTGCTAAAAAACCATTTCAAAATGTAACTGACCAAATGAAAGCTGTCATAGTTTGGGGGAATATTAGAGTATAAAAGTGCCATGCTGCTGCTGCTAAGTCACTTCAGTTGTGTCCGACTCTGTGCGACCCCATAGATGGCAGCCCACCAGGCTCCCCCGTCCCTAGGATTCTCCAGACAAGAACACTGGAGTGGGTTGCCATTTCCTTCTGCGATGCATGAAAGTGAAGTTGCTCAGTCGTGTCCGACTCTTCGAGACCCCATGGACTGCAGCCTACCAGGCTCTTCCATCCATGGGATTATCCAGGCAAGAGTACTTGAGTGGGTTGCCATTGCCTTCTCCAAAAAGTGCCATGAAGTCACTTAAATGTTTATGAGCCTCTTATCTCCCCATCTGGCATGAATTGGGTCGCTAGGACGTTACTAACTTAGTCATTATAGCTAAGTGAATAACACCTGTGCTTTTATTCATAGCCCAAATTACATTATAGTATAATTTACATAGGTGTGGGTTCAGAAGTGGGTAACTTTTTTTAAAAAAGCTTCTTTGGGAACAATTTTGACATTTGAGTACCACTGTTAGACTCCTGGATAAATTATGACATTCATACTCTTACCTATTCATTCTGCTTAAAAGCTTTAGGAAGAAGGTCATGCTGCTTGGTATCTGATTTAAAAGAACATTTTCTTGTTGTGTTTTTGCTTTTTCCAAATGCTATTTTTTTTTCCTGTTAAAGAAATGTGATGCTTTTATGAAAACTCAAATATTAAAAAAGCATGTAATAGCAAGTACTGACAGCACTTACTTACTGTGTGCCAAGCACTGTTCTGAGTGCTTTATGTCTGTTAATCAGTCTTCATAATGGGATTGTTTTCCCCATTTTACACATGAGGAGAATGAGGCATACAGAAGTTAGGTGCCGTACTTAGTCTTTCTGGCTGGTAAATCGCAGAGTCTACATTTATTGAACAGGCAGTTTGGCCTTAGAATCTGCTCCTAACTGCATGAAGAAAGTAAAATCATGCATTCTAGCACCTACTTTTTAACATTTAGCTAAACAATCATTCTAGATGTCTTTCTATTTTGTTTTAGTACATTGTTTATATGAATGATTATTATTTCCATGTTAGTATAAGCCTAACACATTATTTTAAATGACTGCATGGAATTCTACTACATGTTATCAACAAGGAAAATTGAAGGCTGGCTTAGCCATACTCTCTACCCTTTTTTCCTCTCAAACCGTAGTCTTAAGTAAAATCTTGCTGTAAATGCAGATTGAAGGTAAGTTCATTCCACTTTCCCCTTCCTGTTGCCACCCTAGGCCTCTAAATTCTCCAGTTAGGAGACCATTAGCAAGTCGAGAAATTTGTCGTATAGCCAGAACTTACTTTAATAGACATAGAAGACTAACACCCTTAGATGTCATTTTGCAAAACCCAAGAGAAGCCCTAATGTTCCCAAGGTCACACTCGGGGTAGGAGTCATGTACACATTGTGAGGACCATCATTATGGATCGGCTATCAAAAAGAGAAACTATCTCAGAGTGGAAGGCCAAGGACAGTATGTTTTTTTAATAGAGGAAAGGATAGTTAGATTGATGGTGGAGATTGATAAGCTGAAGACCTAGGAAACACCACTAGTGTCATGGGAAATAATCCAGGGAAAAGGTGGTGTCTGTGCCAGATGCATCATCTGCAGGGGCAAGGGAAGTTTGACTTGGCAGTTACCTTTGTGCTGTCAAGGCAATGGAATAGAAAGACAAGATATATGTGCTTGTTGATTTAGCACATTTGGGTTTACATGACACAGTGATAAGTAATCGAACACAAGGAGACATCAGAGATACCTTGGAGAGATTATACACTTCTGACTCAAGTCAATTCAAGAATAGATAAATTAAAAAGGGGCATTAAATAGAATCTTAGAATGGTATGTTACCACTGAGAATGTGTTTTGCATTTGTAATCACTAGTAAGCCAAAGACTGAGTTCTTTTATTCTCTTCTTTAAATGGGTGACACATCTCTGTTATTAGGAACCAGTTCTGTGTATTCCCTATGTCTGGATAGTAGAGACTGATGCTAAACACTAACTTGTTTTCCTCTGTTGGAATGTGAATTAAGTTTGAGAGTATTTTGTTACATGTACTAAAGGATTAGCAAATGAAAATAGACAACTTTTAAAAACAATTCATTTGATCTGAATTAATCTGAAAATATGCTTACTATAAATGGCTGTTTGTATACTTTGGTTCCAGAAAAAAATCTAGTAATTGTACTTTTGATTATTTTTCTCTACATGTCAGGTTAAATTGACCTTTCTTCCCTCCCTCAGTGGGGACTCCTATAATTAATCAGCATAGATTGTTACAAGTTGATGTGTCAGTACATTAAATATTTCTAGATGTTCTTGAGTGTATGAAGTTTGCAAAAATGGAAATAGAGACTGTCAGTGGTTTTTTGAACTTTTTTCCAGTGATGAATTCTTTCACATGAAGTTAAGTTGAGGCCCCAGTGCATAAAATAAAATCTCCTATTTCTTCCTTTCCCCTTTTTTTAAAAAAAAGAACTTGGCATTTGGGCTTGAAGAGGGTTAAGTACCTTATGCAGAATCACAGATCAGTATTGATAGAACTAAGAATTTGGACTGACAGATTTTCCACCTGAAGATTGGACTGCTCAGGTGCTTAATTTTTTTCCATATCCCTCTTGAGGCCTGTCCCCCAGGACCCAAACAAAAAACTTGTTTCTGTAATTGAATTCACGTATTTATTTTCCGCTAGTGAAAAGGAAGAAGATGAAGTTGAAAAGAGAGAAGATCCAAGTGACAATTGGGAAGAAGGTGGAGGTGGTGGTGGTGGTGTAGAAAAATCTTCAGGCCCTTGGAATAAAACTGCTCCGGTACAAGCCCCTCCTGCTCCAGTAGTTGGTAATCTTAATGTTTCATTTTCATGAAGATGTGTTATTTGTCTGTAGTTTTAATAGGCAGTCAGCTTTCAACTCAGTGCANGGTGTAGAAAAATCTTCAGGCCCTTGGAATAAAACTGCTCCGGTACAAGCCCCTCCTGCTCCAGTAGTTGGTAATCTTAATGTTTCATTTTCATGAAGATGTGTTATTTGTCTGTAGTTTTAATAGGCAGTCAGCTTTCAACTCAGTGCATATTTGCAGTGAGTGAGTAGGTTCTTTCCGTTGCTAGGAGAGATTTGTGTCTGATCTAAACATGTTCATATCCTCAGTAAAGGAATTTGGACGTTAAGGCTGTAGGCTGCTTAAGTCTTACAGTAATCCTATAGTGATCCTATAGCTTGCCAGACATGTTTAAGGTTTTTTGTTTGTTTGTTTTTTGGTTTTTGACAGCTGACTACGTACCCATCTTTTTTTTTTCCTTTCCCCGTTTTACTCAGTCTGAAGAATGAGTTCTCAGAAGGGTAATATCTCAGATAATTTTCTTTCTGTTGTTCAGAGACCTTTAATGCAAATAAATATTGTGGGGTTTTTTTTTTCCATAGTTGTTAAATGATCAAGAATTCAGGAGTAGCTTGTTAAAATGCCAGGCACTTGAGTGGTTTCTCTAAACTGTTGTGAAATGTCAGTTACAGAAACCCCAGAACCAACAATGACCAGTGGTGTGTATAGGCCTCCTGGAGCCAGGTTGACCACAACAAGGAAAGCACCACAAGGACCACCAGAAATCTACAGTGATACGCAGTTCCCATCCCTGCAATCCACTGCCAAGCATGTAGAAAGCCGGAAGTAAGTATTCTCAATATTTTGTTTTGAAACCTTTTGCCTTGGCCAGAAAATGGGGTGTTTGGTATTTGAAANGCCTCCTGGAGCCAGGTTGACCACAACAAGGAAAGCACCACAAGGACCACCAGAAATCTACAGTGATACGCAGTTCCCATCCCTGCAATCCACTGCCAAGCATGTAGAAAGCCGGAAGTAAGTATTCTCAATATTTTGTTTTGAAACCTTTTGCCTTGGCCAGAAAATGGGGTGTTTGGTATTTGAAAACCCACCTTGAGGATTGCAGTAAAGCCCAGGCTGCAGCTGAGAGGTAATTAAGAATTAAGGTAGGTCTTACATGTCCAGGAATTGGGGAGGAGAGGAAGAACCCTGGAAAGGCTGAGGGGAAAGAGCACCAGAGACAGACATCTTCTGCAAGTTCCTCTTTTCCCTGGTTTATGCCATTCTGTAGCCATGACAAGTCTTACCTAGTTAGAATTCTTAATAAGTATTGGGTACATTATTGCTACTTCAACGTTCCTTATATTATAGACTAGAGAAATCGGCAATAATTTATTGTATTCCCAGTTAATGTGAATAGATGAACGATATTGACATTTATATATCTAATACTAAAAATAATCTTATTTCAGCAAGTACTTAAAATGAATGCTACCAGGAGTTAAATGACCACATATGGTACATCCACATCTTGTAGAGGGACATGATTTTTTTTAATGTAAACAAGAAATGTAAATGACATAATATGGAATTGAGGTGGGTGGCTTTTAAATTAAATCCTAGCCTTTTTGCCTCTTTGGGGGCACAACTGACTTGAATTTAAACCTCTGACTTGCTCTGTCCTACACACAAGGCACTGATTGACCACACACATCTTTATCTGATCCATTCCCATAAAGTAGAAGTGCAGAGAGGTCTTTGAATAATGAGTAGAACTTTACTTGAATGAGAAAATTGTTGCCCTTGCTTACATATAAAAAAAGAGATGTATTGTGGGTTTTTTTTGCTAAGAGTAAAAGTGAGTCTTAGAAGGATTCACCATGTCATTAGACAGCTTTTTAACTTTGCAGTTGTCTTGAAGTTGGTCCCAGAATAGGATTTCAGTTAATAGTATTTGGTAGAATTGCTACCACAGAAAATATGACCATAGAGCTTCAGTATAGTATTCTATAATTTCTGTTCAATTGAAGCCTTAAAAATGGTTTTGATAAGGATTTTACATGCCAGTTTTCCCCTCCTATCCCTTCCTCAAGATTTTTCCAAGGGGTGGCTTTTTTATTTTATTTCAAGAAAATACTTTCAGAACAGCCTAGTGAAGAAGAAATATTTACTGATTACATTTCTTTTCCCTTAGGGATAAAGAAATGGAGAAGAGCTTTGAAGTAGTAAGACACAAAACTAGAGGTAGGGATGAGTTTTCAAAAAACCAGGCCCTTAAACTTCAGCTAGACAACCAGTATGCTGTGCTTGAGAATCAGAAAAGCAGCCACACACAGTACAATTAAGGAATGGTGTTTGCTAACCCTTCTAAGGTAACTAAACCACAGCTAACCACCACGGACAGCCATCCATCATCTGATCTCTGCTGGATCTACAGCCGATGCAGACCACTTGGTATACATGACTGACTATGTTGCACTATGGAAGTTTAAGTGTTACAACTGCTCTTTATGTGTATTGGATTTAGGGTGGTTTTCATAGTTACTATATTAATGTTCGAACTAGATTCAGCAGTGTTCTTTCATAATTACTCTGCGAGTACAAAAAAAAAATCAAAACCTGCAGCCAGTGGTCATATCAAAATCTTTTTATGTTCAGATACTGAGCCTTCGTAAGGGTTGACTACCTCAGATTTGCTGCACTCATTGTGGACTTCATGTGGATCACAACTTCTGGATAAGAAGGTTACAGCTATTAAGTGTCGATGTGAAACTTGAAACCAGCTCTACTGGATTCCTATCAGAAATCCTGCAGAAAGTCAGCCATCTGGGTTCTGATCTGCTGTAAAAGATGAAGATTTAAGTGACCTTAATTAACCTGTCCTGTCCCCCTTCTATAAGGAATACTCTGAGGTGGGCTGTGGCTGGATTAGACTTCTGGAACATGCCGCTCTCAAAAGAACTGATGTGCTTAGAAAATCTGTAGGGCTCTGATTTATAATTTAAAACTTTGAGTTGTATTCTGAGGTTACCACAAATTAAATTCAACCAAACTTTGGTCACCAAGTGGGAAAAGGGGTAGGAGGGAAGAATCTTATTTCTTTTAGTAATTTTTTATTTGGGTAATGCTTTTTCTGTGTTCCATATTAAGGCTTTTTTTTTTTTTTTTTTTTTGCTATCACTTGGAATAGTTCTTTTACAGAGCATATTGCTTAGCTAAATAACCTGAAGTATGCATTGGAATTGTGAAATGTCTCATGAATTTGCCAATCCCTAGAGTGGAACCAAATGGCCTTTAATGTAAAGGGCAGTAAATGCAGGGGGCTCTACTTCAGGTGCTGCTAAAGCCTCCTCTAATCAGGTCTAAACTGTATAGTAAACTGTTGGAAAGACTTTGTTTAGTTTCTGCTCAGGCCAAGGGAGTCACTGTCTTGTCCTTAAGAATTCAAAGCAGTAAGAGCAGAACCTCAACTTGAAATACGCTTAAGTTTCACAGATCTTGCGTGATCTTTGACAAGAATTCCAGATGCACTTGTGCCCAAACATTTAAGGTGTTAGGTATTCTGTCGATGCAGTGATTGTCCCAGCCTAGCTTTGGTATCAACCTTCTGGTATGTCTTTAAGTTGATCATTCGGAGAGTCAGGGGTAAAAGACAGGTGATGTAGCACTTCTGTTTTTAATAATTACAGCTTACACTATCCAGTAATTTTTAGTCCTGAAAAGGGACACCAGGATGCTACCCAGGATTACTGAAGTCTTTCCGTCTAATGAGATAGTCTGGTAATTTCCTAGTTTTTTATCTTCAGTAGAAATATTTCAAAGTGGCATGTGACCACTTGATGCAGAGTCTGGGTTTCTCTATAATAAAATCCCTTTGCCAAATGTAGGAGCTGCAGACTTGCTACTGGCAAGAGTGAAGCCAATGGGTGAGTAAAACTATCCTGTTGTGGGAGCATTTTCCTCTAGGAGTTGAGTCTTGATAAAAGTGTCAGTGCAGGAATCCCACTCCTGGGAAGCTAACAGAATCACCTGATGGGACCTGCAAAGTGTGTATCTGGGCAATAATGTTGGAGTTACTTGAGGTGGCAGGCAGGATGCCTATGTTCTGATGTGCTTGGGTGAGTAGCTGAGCCAGCCAAGGAGAGGATGGATGATTGAGAAAGGATTCTTGGTTAATCTGAAGACATCATTTGGGAACCAAAAATCTTTTAACAAATAATCTCTTGGACCTTGAGCCACATAAATCCCCTGAAAAGTGCATTTTTTCCAGCAAAATTTTGTGGGGGTTATGTTATTGAGGAACTGAGATGACTATATGGGAAAAGTTATTTAATAGCATATAAATCTAAAGACCTGCAAGGAGACTTAAAAATCCCAACCCTTGTTACAACTTTTTAAAAGATATGTGGAATTATCAAAGTGCACATGAATCAAGTTTTAGTATGCTATATGATGGGTGGATGAGGCTGTCCATTGTACCATTTCTTTCTTTGAATTCTCAGGCATGGTTTGGCAGTGCAAAAACTATGTGTCATTAACAAATTCAATAAAAAGTAAATATATGGATTTTGGAGTCTGGTTTTTGCTCAACTGGTAACTTATCCTCTATCTTTGCAAATGGAGGATTGATGACATTGCTGCTTTGCTCTGGGAGGATGATAATCTCATCCTGAGTGACCTTCCCGTTTGAGAAATGTTTGTTTTTAATGTTAAAAAACCAGATCTGGAATGAAATTGTGAAGCTGTGATGAATATTCTTTTCCAAAGATCAAAACTGAGATGCACACTTGTCTTCATTGCTGTATTGTTTTGTTGTCTTATTAGACCATGGCAGGGGAATCTACACTACTGTATCTACTATGTAAACTAAAGATTTCAGGCCTTATCCTCTGAGAAGCTTACAAATTTCTCAAATGAGAAATTTCAGAATTTAGTCTGAATTACAGTCCCTACCAGGCTTCCCTGGTAGCTCAGATGGTAAAAGATCCACCTGCAATGCAGCAGACCCTGCTTCAATTCCTGAGTTGGAAAGTTCCTCTGGAGAAGGGATAGGCTACTCACTCAAGTATTCTTGGGTTTCTCTGATGGCTCAGACAATAAATCTGCCTGCAATGTGGGAGACATGGGTTGGAGACCTGGGTTCAATCCCTGGGTTGGAAAGGTCCTCTGGAGAAGGCCATTGAAACCCACTTATTCTTGCCTGGGAAATCCCACTTGGACAGAGGAGCGTGATGGGCTACAGTCCATGGGGTCACAGAGTCAGACATGACTGAGCGACTAAGCATAGCATAGCATGTGTTAGTGCCTAAATTTCTAAACAGTAAAGTACATTTTAAGTAATTTTTGAAATACCAAAAGTCAAATTCAAGTATTTGAACTATTCATTTTGGAATGTATTTTTTTTCATGCCTACAACTCATTTGTTTAGTAACTGAAGTATGTCCCTGTTAATGTTCCTCATCCATTTCACCCATCCCCATATGCCCATCCCCACTCTGGCAACCACATGTTCAAAGTTCTGTTACTTTTTTTTAAATTCCACCTATAAGTGGAACAACAGACAATCCAAATAGGAAAAGGAGTACATCAACGCTCTATATTGTCACCCTGCTTATTTAACTTATGCAGAGTACATCATGAGAAATGCTGGACTGGAAGAAACAGGCTGGAATCAAGATTACTGGGAGAAAAATCAATAACCTCAGATATGCAGATGACACCACCCTTATGGCAGAAAGTGAAGAGGAACTAAAAAGCCTCTTGAAAGTGAAAGAAGAGAGTGAAAAAGTTGGCTTAAAGCTCAACATTCAGAAAACGAAGATCATGGCATCCGGCCCCATCACTTCATGGGAAATAGATGGGGAAACAGTGGAAACAGTGTCAGACTTTATTTTTGGGGGCTCCAAAATCACTGCAGATGGTGACTGCAGCCATGAAATTAAAAGACGCTTTACTCCTTGGAAGAAAAGTTATGACCAACCTAGATTTTCAAAAGCAGAGACATTACTTTGCTGACTAATGTCCGTCTAGTCAAGGCTATGGTTTTTCCAGTATGTATGGGTGTGAGAGTTGGACTGTGAAGAAAGCTGAGTGCCGAAGAATTGATGCTTTTGAACTGTGGTGTTGAAGAGGACTCTTGAGAGTCCTTTGGACTGCAAGGAGATCCAACCAGTCTATTCTGAAGGAGATCAGCCCTGGGATTTCTTTGGAAGGAATGAAACTAAAGCTGAAACTCCAGTCCTTTGGCCACCTCATGCGAAGGGTTGACTCATTGGAAAAGACTCTGATGCTGGGAGGGATTGGGGGCAGGAGGAGAAGGGGACGACCGAGGATGAGATGGCTGGATGGTATCACGGACTCGATGGACGTGAATCTGAGTGAACTCTGGGAGTTGGTGATGGACAGGGAGGCCTGGCGTGCTGCAATTCATGAGGTCGCAAAGAGTCGGACACGACTGGGCGACTGAACTGAATAAGTGGAATTATTACTTGTCTGACATTTCACTAAGCATAATGCCCTCCAAGTTCATCCACATTGCTAATGGCAAATTTTCATTCTTTTTTATGGTTGAGTATGTGGGCTTCCCAGGTGGCTCAGTGGTAAAGAGCCCACCTGCCAGTGCAGGAGACAGGAAATGAGGGTTCAATGCCTGGATCTGGCAGGCAGATTCTGGGGAAGGAAATGGCGACCACTCCAGTATCCTTGCCTGGGAAATCCCATGGACAGAGGCGCATGGCAGGGTTAGGCTGCAGTCCATGGGGTCACAGTGTCAGACACAACTTAGTGACTAAACAATTATTGTATATATGTAACACATTTTCTTCATGTGTCTGTTGATGGACACAGGTTGCTTCCTATTACAGTAACTTGGCTATTGTAAATAATGCTGCATTGAACATAGAGATGAACGTGTCTTCAATTTAGAGATTTTGCTTTTCTTGGATAAACACCCAGGAGTGGTTATTGCTGGGTTGTACTGCAGGTTTTGTTTTGTTTTGTTAATTTTTTTAGAAATACCTATACAGTTTTCCATAGTGGCTGCACAGATTTACATTCCCACAAATAGCATGAGGGTTCCCCTTTCTCCACATCCTTGAGAACACTTATTTGTTGTCTTTATGATAATGGCCATTTTGACAGGTGTGAGGTGATATTGTGGTTTACACTTCTCTGATTAATACTGATGTTGAACATCCTTTCATGTGTCTGGCTATCTGTATAACTTCAGTGGCAAAATGTCTTCTCAGGTCCTCTGTCAATTTGAATTTTTCTTTTTTTTTTTTTGGTCCTGCTGCACAGCATGTGGGATTTTAGTTCCCCAATTGGGAACCAAAACCTTGTTCCCTACAGTGGAAGCATGAAGTCTTAACCACTGGACCACCAGGAAAATCCTTGTATGAGTTAAATTTGGACATTAACATGGCTGATTCATGTCATTGAATGGCAAAAACCACTATAATGTAAAGTAATCAGCCTCCAATTAAATTATTATTTTTTTTGATTTGGACATTAAGCACTTACCAGATACATCCTTTGCAAATAGCTTCTCCCATTCAGTAGATGGCCTTTTCATTTTGTTGGTAGTTTCCCTCACTGGGCAAATGAGTAAAAGCTTTTTTAGGTTGATGTAGTCCCAATTTTTTGTTCTTCTGCCTCAGGAGACATCAAAAATAGATGGAGAAAAAGGGGAGGCAACAGCAGATTTTATTTTCTTGGGCTCCAAAATCACGGCAGATGGTGACTGCAGCCCTAAAAAGACACTTGCTCCTTGAAATAAAAGCTATGACAAACCTAGACAGTGTATTAGGAAGCAGGGAAATCACTTTGCCGACAAAGATCCATACAGTCAAAGTTATGTTATGGTTTCTCCAGTAGTCATGTATGAATGCGAGAGTTGGCCATAAGGAAGGTTGTTCAGTCAGTCGCTCAGTCGTGTCCGACTCTTTGTGACCCAATGAATCGCAGCACGCCAGGCTTCCCTGTTCCGTCACCATCTCTCGGAGTTCACTCAGACTCATGTCCCTCGAGTCCGTGATGCCATCCAACCATCTCATCATCGGTCGTCCCCTTCTCCTCCTGCCCCCAATCCCTCCCAGCATCAGAGTCTTCCAATGAGTCAACTCTTCCCATGAGGTGGCCAAAGTACTGGAGTTTCAGTTTTAGCATCATTCCTTCCAAAGAAATCCCAGGGCTGATCGGCTTCAGAATGGACTGGTTGGATCTCCTTGCAGTCCAAGGGACTCTCAAGAGTCTTCTCCAACACCACAGTTCAAAAACATCAATTCTTCGGTGCTCAGCCTACTTCACAGTCCAACTCTCACATCAATACATGACCACAGGGAAAACCATAGCCTTGACTAGACGGACCTTTGTTGGCAAAGTAATGTCTCTGCTCTTCAATATGCTATCTAGGTTGGTCATAACTTCTCTTCCAAGGAGTAAGCATCTTCTAATTTCATGGCTGCAGTCACCATCTGCAGTGATTTTGGAGCCCCCAAAAATAGTCTGACACTGTTTCCACTGTTTCCCCATCTACTTCCCATGACGTGATGGGACCGGATGCCATGATCTTCATTTTCTGAATGTGAGCTTTAAGCCAACTTTTTCACTCTCCTCCTTCACTTTCATCAAGAGGNAGTCACCATCTGCAGTGATTTTGGAGCCCCCAAAAATAAAGTCTGACACTGTTTCCACTTTTTCCCCAATATTTCACATGAAGTGATGGGACTGGATGCCATGACCTTCGTTTTATGAATGTTGAGCTTTAAGCCAACTTTTACACTCTCCTCTTTCACTTTCATCAAGAGGCTTTTTAGTTCCTCTTCAGTTTCTGCCATAAGGGTGGTGTCATCTGCATATCTGAGGTGATTGATATTTCTCCCGGCAAACTTGATTCCAGCTTGTGCTTCTTCTATCCCAGAGTTTCTCATNCACTCTCCTCTTTCACTTTCATCAAGAGGCTTTTTAGTTCCTCTTCACTTTCTGCCATAAGGGTGGTGTCATCTGCATATCTGAAGTTATTGATATTTCTCCCAGCAATCTTGATTCCAGCCTGTGTTTCTTACAGTCCAGCGTTTCTCATGATGTTCTCTGCATATAAGTTAAATAAGCAGGGTGACAATATACAGCCTTGACGTACTCTTTTTCCTATTTGGAACCAGTCTGTTGTTCCATGTCCAGTTCTAACTGTTGTTTCCTGACCTGCATACAGATTTCTCAAGAGGCAGGTCAGGTGGTCTGGTATTCCCATCTCTCTCAGAATTTTCCACAGTTGATTGTGATCCACTCAAAGGCTTTGGCATAGTCAATAAAGCAGAAATAGATGTTTTTCTGGAACTCTCTTGCTCTTTCCATGATCCACCAGACGTTGGCAATTTGATCTCTGCCTCCTCTGCCTTTTCTAAAACCAGCTTGAATATCAGCAAGTTCATGGTTCATGTATTGCTGAAGCCTGGCTTGGAGAATTTTGAGCTTTATTTTACTAGCGTGTGAGATGAGTGCAATAGTGCAGTAGTTTGAGCATTGTTTAGCATTGCCTTTCTTTGGGATTGGAATGAAACCTGACCTTTTCTAGTCCTGTGGCCACCGCTGAGTTTTCCAAATTTGCTGGCATATTAAGTGCAGCACTTTCACAGCATCATCTTTTAGGATTTGAAATAGCTCAACTGGAATTCCATCACCTCCACTAGCTTTGTTCATAGTGATGCTTTCTAAGGTTCACTTGACTTCACATTCCAGGATGTCTGGCTCTAGGTGAGTGACCACACCATCATGATTACCCAGGTCAGGAAGGTCTATCTTGTACAGGTCTTCTGTGTGTATTCTTGCCACCTCTTCTTAATATCTTCTGCTTCTATTAGGTCCATAACATTTCTGTCTTTTATCAAGCCCATCTTTGCATGAAATGATCCCTTGGTATCCCTAATTTTCTTGAAGTGATCTCTAGTCTTTCCCATTCTGCTCTTTTCCTCTGTTTCTTTGCATTGATCGCTGAAGAAGGCTTTCTTGTCTCTTCTTGCTATTCTTTGGAACTCTGCATTCAGATGTTTGTATCTTTTCTTTTCTTCTTTGCTTTCCACCTCTCTTCTTTTCACAGCTATTTGTAAGGCCTCCTCAGACAGCCATTTTGCTTTTTTGCATTTCTTTTCCATGGGGATGGTCTTCCTCCCTGTCTCCTGTATAATGTCATGAACCTCCGTCCATAGTTCATCAGGCACTCTATCTATCAGATCCAGGCCCTTAAATCTATTTCTCACTTCCACTGTATAATCATAAGGGATTTGATTTAGGTCATACCTGAATGGTCTAGCGGTTTTCCCTACTTTCTTCAATTCCCGTCTGAATTTGGTAATAAGGAGTTCATGATCTGAGCCACAGTCAGCTCCTGGTCTTGTTTTTGTTGACTGTATAGAGCTTCTCCATCTTTGGCTGCAAAGAATATAATCAATCTGATTTCGGTGTTGACCATCTGGTGATGTCCATGTGTAGAGTCTTCTCTTGTGTTGCTGGAAGAGGGTGTTTGCTATGACCAGTGCATTTTCTTGGCAAAACTCTATTAGTCTTTGCCCTGCTTCATTCCGCATTCCAAGGCCAAATTTGCCTGTTACTCCAGGTGTTTCTTGACTTCCTACTTTNCTGCTTCTGGTTTTCAGTTTTATTTTTACAGTAGCCTCAAGACTTCTCCATCTATACAGCACCGATGATAAAACATCTAGGTTAAAGATGAAAAGTTTCTCCACATTGAGGGACACCCAGAGAGGTTCTCTGAGTTACATGGAGAAGAAAAGAGGGAGGGGGTAGTTAGAGGTGACTGGAATGAGATGAGGTGGGATCAAAAGAGGAGAGAGCAAGCTAGCCAGTAATCACTTCCTTATGTGCGCTGCACAGTCTGGACCACTCAGAGATGTTCACGGAGTTAAACAGGGAAGAGGAGGAGAGGGAGGAAGTAGACAGAGGTGGCCAGGAGGATAAAATAGGGAAATGAAAAGGAGAGAGACAGATTCAGCCAGTAACCAGTTCCCTAAGTGTTCTCCATGGTCTGGAACACACAGAGATTCACAGAGTTGGGTAGAGAAGAGAATGGGGAGGGAGGAGACAGAGACAACCTGGGGGAGTAAAAGGAGAGTCCAAAGGAGGAGAGAGTGGTCAAGCCAGTAATCTCGCTCTCAGGTAAAATTGGGTACTGAAGATTTGGTTTTTATATGTACAAATTTGACAACAAATACCAAAAAGCGAAGATTAAAAATCTAAAGGGTGGATGTTCAAAAATACAATATTAAAGAAAAGAAGAAGAAGAAGAAGAAAAAAAAAAAACAAAGTCACAAGAATTATTAAAAAACAACAACCACCACAAAATACATGCCGTTTGCTTTAAAAATAGAGTATTTTTTTTTGAAAAGTAATAGTAGGTTATAAAACTTAAAATTAAAGGAAAATAGAGGAGTTAAAAATTTTTTTAAGTTAAAAAAGAAAAGAAGAAAAAACAATCAAACAAAAATATAAAAAAAAAAAAGAGAGAGAGAGAATGGTCGTAAAAATAGTAAAGATATATCTGGGACTTTGCTGGTATTGTGGGCAGTGTGGGGTCACTTCCAAGATGGTTCCCTCTGTTTAGCTTCTTCTGTTTGCTGGTCTCTTCAGTGTCTGATTTCTGCCCTGACACAAGAGGGGTGGTGGTGGACACTTGTTTTTTTTTTTTTTAGGCTCACTTGTTCAGTCGCACTGTGGGGAGGGAGGGATGCTGCAAACAAATAACATTGGTGTGTGCTTGCAGTGTCTCAGCCACGCACGCTCACAGTGCACACCGCTCAGGCTCTATGTTTCTCCACCGGGAACCATCTGAGACTGGCCCTAGGCCGCATGCACTTCCTGGTCTAAGTTGCTCAGGCTCGGCTCTCAGGTAGCCCTCAGAGGCGCAGATTTGGTTGGGCCTGCGTTTTGTGCCCTCCCCAGGACCGAATAGCTCAGGTGATTGGCGAGTGCAGTTGCTGCAACTTATCACCTTTCCCATTCCTGTTGCTCAGTTTTCTGGGTTTACCACTGGCGCCCCTTGTTAGGCTTATGGTGACTGTCCAGGACCGCAAGAAGTCTTAGCAAAGAAGCCTGCTTGCATTTTGGTAGGTAATGTCTCTCTGGGGCTGTGATTGCCCCCTTCCAGCCCTTACGGCTCTGGCTGCCTGTCACTGGAGGGGGATGGTCTGCAGCTGGCTATTTCTGTTCTGTCCTTTGTTCTGTGCGCAGTCCTGCTGGTGTCTTATGTTAGAGCTTTTTGCGTGGTAGGTATCCCACAGTCTGGTATGCTAACCCAAGTTAGTTTGCTCTGGTTACACTCAGGGGGTTCCGGCCCAATTCTTAAAAAGCACTGCAGTCCACGCCTCCCTGCCCAGCCCCCACTTGCTAGTGGCAGATACAGGTGTCTGTGCTGCTTCTCCACTGAGGGAGCTACCATTGGGCTCATAATCTGTTGGTTTTAATTATTTATTTATTTTTCTTCTCTCTCATGTTGCCCTCTGTGCTTCCAAGGCTCACCACAGACTCGGCAGTGAGAGTGTTTCCTGGTGTTTGGAAACTTCTCTCTTTTTAAGAGTCCTTTCCCAGGACAGGACTCCCTTCTCGGGACGGAGCTCCCTCCCTCCCTCCTTTGTCTCTTTTTTCATCTTTTATATATTTTCCTACCTGTTTTTGAAGACAATGATCTGCTTTTCTGGGTGCCTGATGTCCTCTGCCAGCATTCAGAAGTAGTTTTGTAGAATTTACTCAGTGTTGAAATGTTCTTTTGATGAATTTGTAGGGGAGAAATTGGTCTCCCCGTCCTATTCCTCTGCCATCTTAGGACTACCCTCCCAAAGTTTTCTCAGGGATGATGTGGGGTGGGAGGTGGTAGGGGGGTTCATGTTTGGGAGTCCATGTAAAAAAATAAATAAATACAAAAAAAAA
>SJYX01005731.1:120780-163851 GCA_006410675.1 Oreotragus oreotragus
CTGATCTCCTTTAGAATCGATTGGTTGGATCTCCTTGCAGTCCAAGGGACTCTCAAGACTTCTCCAACACCACAGTTCAAAAGCATCAATTCTTCGGCTCTCAGCTTTCTTCACAGTTCAACTTTCACATCCATACATGACCACTGGGGGAAAAAAAAATAGCCTTGTCTAGATGGACCTTTGTTGGCAAAGTAATGTCTCTGCTTTTCAATATGCTGTCTAAGTTGGTCATAACTTTCCTTCCAAGGATTAAGCATCTTTTAATTTCATGGCTGCAATCACCATCTGAAGTGATTTTGGAGCCCAAAAACATAAAGACTTACACTGTTTCCACTGTTTCCCCATCTATTTTCTCACACTCTAGTAAAGTAATGCTCAAAATTCTCTAAGCCTGGCTTCAGCAGTACGTGAACCATGAACTTCCAGATGTTCAAGCTGGTTTTAGAAAAGGCAGATGAACCAGAGATAAATTGCCAACATACGCTGGATCCTGGAAAAAGTAAGAGAGTTCCAGAAAAACATCTATTTCTGCTTTATTGACTATGCCAAAGCCTTTGATTGTGTGGATCACAATAAACTGTGGAAAATTCTTAAAGAGATGGGAATACCAGACCACCTGACCTGCCTCTTGAGGAATCTGTATGCAGGTCAGGAATCAACAGTTAGAACTGTATATGGAACAACAGACTGGTTCCAAATAGGAAAAGGAGTACGTCAAGGCTGTCTATTGTCACCCTGCTTATTTAACTTACATGCAGAGTACATCATGAAAAACGTTGGGCTGGGAGAACCACAAGCTGGAATCAAGATTGCTGGGAGAAATATCAATCACCTCAGATATGCAGATGACACCACCCTTATGGCAGAAAGTGAACAGGAACTAAAAAGCCTCTTGATGAAAGTGAAAGAGGAGAGTGAAAAAGTTGGTTTAAAGCTATACATCAAGTATTTACTAATAATATGTTTTATTTTGTATTTATTGGAGTATAGTTTTTTCATAACTTTGTGCTAGCTAGAGCTATACAGAAAAGTGAATCAGCCATATGTATACACATGTCCCCTCCCTTAGGGATATAGGATATCTCTCCCATCTAGGTCACCACAGAGCATTGAGTAGCATTCTCCATGCTATACAGCAGGTTCTCACTTGCTGCTCTCACCATGCATAGCAGTATATACATGTCAATCCTAACCTCCCAACTCATTCCACCTCCCCACTTGGTATGGACTCCCCACTTGGTTTCCATACCGGTGTCTCTGTTTATCATTGTACAGGTTTTTCATGTCTTTGGTTAAATTTATTTCTTTCTAAGTACCTTATTATTTTTGATGCTTTTGCAAATGCAGTTGTTTTCTAAATTTCTTTTTCAGACATAACTTTGCTGTTAGGGTGTAGAAATGCAACTGTTTTTTTTGCATGTTGATTTTGTATCCTGATCTTAAAAGAAAAACTTTTGAGTTTTTCACCTTTGACTAAGATGTTAACTGTGGGCTTATAATAACTGACCTTTATTATATTGATATTCATTCCTTCTATATATCTAATCTGATGAGATTATTTATCATGAAAGGTATTGAATTTTGTCAGATGATTTTCTGCATCTGTTGAGATGATCATGTGTTTTTAAATCTTCATTCTGTTAATAAACAATGTATAATATTTATTGACTTCTGTATGTTGAGCTGTGCTTGCATCCCAGGGATAAATCCCACTTGACCATGGTATATGATTCTTTAAATGAGTTGTTGTGTTCAATTTGCTAGCATTTTGTTAAAGGTTTTTGTATCTGTGTTTATCAGGAATATTGATGCAGAATTTTATTATGTTCTTCTCTGTCTTGTTATAGGGACAAATCTGGCCTCATAAAATGAATTTGAGAATATCCTCTGCTCTTTGTCTCCTGGAAGAATTTGAGAAGGATTGGTATTAACTCTTTTTAAATGTTTGATAGAATTCACCAATTAGACATCTTGTCCTGGACTTTTCTTTCTTGGGAGGTATTTGATTACAGATTCAATTTTCTTACTAGTAATTAGTCTACTTTGCTATTCTGTTTCCTTATGATTCAAACTTTGTAGATTGTATGTTTCTAAGAATGTATCTACCTCTTCCAGGTTTTCCAATTTGTTGGCATATAATTATTCAAAGTAGTCTCATAATCCTTTGTATTTTTGTGGTTTTAGTTGTAATATTTACCCTTCCACCTATAAATTTATGTATTTGATTCTTCTCTCTCTTTTCCCTCAGTGAAAGTGTTAGTCCCTCAGTCATGTCCAACTTTTTGCTACCCCATGGGCTGTAGCCCTTCAGGCTCCTCTGTCAATGGAATTCTCCAGGCAAGATTACTAGAGTGGATCGCCATTACTTTCTCCAGGGGAAATTCTTGACCCAAGGATCAAACCTGGGTCTCCAGCATTACAGGCAGATTCTTTACTGTCTGAGCCACTGGGGAAGTTCCTTTCTCTTAACAACTCAAGCTAAAAGTTTGTCAACTTTACTTGTTCAAAAAATTGGAAATTTCACAAATATGTGGATATTGAAGACCACATTGTTTTTGAAAGTTAAAAAGAATCTTGAGACAAATGAAAATGGAAACTCAACATACCAAAATTTATGATGTGCAACAAAAGCAGTTTTAAGGAATTTTGTATCAGTAAACATATGAATTATGAGAAAAAAGATCTTAAACATCTTAACTTTACTCACTTACAAAGTAGATAAATAAGAACAGCCTAACCTCAAAGTTCAGAGAAGGCAATGGCACCCCACTCCATTATTCTTGCCTGGAAAATCCCACAGGCAGAAGAGCCTGGTAGGCTGCAGTCCATGGGGTTGCACAGAGTTGGACACAACTGAAGTGACTTAGCAGGAGCAGCAGCAGCAAGCTCAAAGTTGACACAAGAAAGAAAATAGCTAATATAGAACAGGAATAAATAAAATGGAGTGTAGAAACCAACTGCAAATTAGAATTCAAGTTAGAATTACACGTATGTGGGTGAAAAAAAGAAGTTAAGAGAGGAAGAAACCTCCTGTGAAATGTGAAATAGAACCTGGAATCTCAGGTCAGATAATCTGGGTTTAAATTCTGACCCATTACAAACTGTAATCTTGAGATTACTCAACCTTTCAAAGCACAGTCTCTTTAACTACATAATGGAAATAATAGTAGAACCTACAGCATGAAGTAATTCGGAATATTGCACAAGATAATTCAAATGAAGCACTTAACCTAGTCCCTAGCAGGAAAGATATGTCTGCTCTCCAGGTAGTTTTCATCTTCATTAATTCTTTTTATTGATATCATGGGGTAAAACTCTGATTACTTATTTACTTGAAATTAGTTATTTTAAAATACATTCTATATGAAAACAAATATAATTGTATCCCAGAGTTGCATTTGTGATTCACATAAAAACTAACATAAAACACACATATTCATACAAATGGAATGCTATTTGCAGGCCACATTAGGCTCTGTTTCTGGATTTTTGTGATATCATTTGTTCTCCTTTGTTATTAAAATTATTACAATGAGAAGTTCTAGGGTTAAAAAAAAATCAACTTAAGTAACTATATATCAGTGTAGAATACATGCTTAGTAAATGCTAACTTTCTTTACTCCAGATGATATTTCAGGTTTCTTATATTGTTATCAGATTATAACAATGGTTATAACCTACAAGCAGTGGCTATGTTATGATTCATTATTCCCAATGTACATATGAGAAAAGAAAGGATCAAAATCCAAACAAACCTTTCCAGGGCAGCCTAGTTTATATAAAACCCCTCCAGAGCAGCTGGACACCTGTGTTTTCTTGACGCCAAATCTCTGTTCTTTTTTCACACCACTTTTCCTATGGAAAAGTGTGACTAGGGTCTTCATTGTGCGGGAAGTGTCCCCTATGTCTGAGTACACAGAAAGTGTTTGGAAGTTTAGTTCTCAACTTACTGTTCTTCACAATAAGCTAGACCATTCTGACCTGGCCCCTTTCCGAAACCTTACCTCAAGAACCACCATATAAACTCATAAACTGAAAAATGATGATACAAACCTTGACAATAAACACTAATAACAAAAAAGATAATGGCCTTAAGGGACATGTTTCTGAGTCTATCATGCAGCTGATTCAGGAGCATCACCAAAGAGTGAGGAGAGGAGGCCATGCTCTCTGCCATGGCCATGCTCTCTGCCATGGCTGGAGATAACAGCAGTGACTCTTGGTCTGGTGATAGTGTTAACCTCAAGCTCTGTTAAACATGTGAAATAATAATTGTATGGGATCTTACTCAGAACAAAAGTACAACTCCATTAGCTGTTTTATTAACAGAGAATTAATTACCCTTTGACACAGAGTTTGAATTGATCAAGCGAAAAGAACATACTAGACGAAAAGAAGATTGATCTGCCTCCAGAGTTTTCCAGGGGCCTCTCTTGCTTTTCTGAATGCTGCTAATTTTTCTTTCCTGCACTGAGTTTTAAACTGTTCACCTCCCTGCATCTTCCCCACTCACTGAAGCCAGTTAATTAAAAATGACCCTGTATATGACCTCACTCACATCCCCCTTCTGATACTATGTTTTTTCTATTCCAGTGGTNATTTTTCTTTCCTGCACTGAGTTTTAAACTGTTCACCTCCCTGCATCTTCCCCACTCACTGAAGCCAGTTAATTAAAAATGACCCTGTATATGACCTCACTCACATCCCCCTTCTGATACTATGTTTTTTCTATTCCAGTGGTTTCACTTCAGCATGTGAAGAATTCACTAAAGATTTCTCAGCCCCAGTAGATTTTTTGATTCTTGGCCTCATGATTTACATTTGTAACAAGTTTCTAAATGATACTGCTAGTCCCCAACACAATCTAAGCCTCATCACTCCAACCAAAGAGATATCGGCTCAGAAGTGCTTTTAGCTCAATCTCCGGGTATTTGCTGCGGGTAACCTGGCTACTTGCTATAGATAACCAATTCTACCTGAACCTGTTAACAAAATCTAAGGCCCTTGTAACCTTGATCTTTAGCACTGTTTTCCTAATCTCAATTACCTCTTCACAGAATCCATACAATATCTGCCTTCCCCTTTCTTACTAAATCTCTATGTGTCTATTGGGAAAATAGTGTGGAAAAAGTCAGAAAATAAGCAGGTTTTGAAGTCAGGCAGGTCTGCCTATGAATTCCACCCATGATGCAGACATTTCATATGTTTGTTAATATCACTAGGCTTATGTCAAAACCAATGTAATANCCTAATCTCAATTACCTCTTCACAGAATCCATACAATATCTGCCTTCCCCTTTCTTACTAAATCTCTATGTGTCTATTGGGAAAATAGTGTGGAAAAAGTCAGAAAATAAGCAGGTTTTGAAGTCAGGCAGGTCTGCCTATGAATTCCACCCATGATGCAGACATTTCATATGTTTGTTAATATCACTAGGCTTATGTCAAAACCAATGTAATATTGTAAAGTAATTAGCTTCCAATTAAAATAAATAAATTTCTATTAAAAAACAAACAAACAAAATATCACTAGGCTTGCTTAATTATTTTAAAAGTCAATCTAAACAATAGTCAGTTTGCAGAGCTGTTGTGAAGACTGAATAAGTGAACAGAGAGGTTAACAAATTTAGGGGCACATTAGAATCTCTTTAGGATTTGTTAAAGCCCAGATTTCCAGGCTCATCCCTAGAGGTTCTGAATCTAGATATGGGGTGAAGTTTGAGAATGTACACTTATGTAAGTACCCAGAAGATGCTGATGTGGTTGGTCTAGAGACCACATTTTTTGGGAGAATGGCATTGAAACATGTAAAATATCATATATGAAACAAATTGCCAGTCCAGGTTTGAAGCATGATACAGGATGCTTGGGGCTGGTGCACTGAGAAGACCCAGAAGGATGATATGGGGAGGGAGGAGGGAGGAGGTTCAGGATGGGGAACATGTGTATACCTGTGGCGGATTCATGTTGATGTATGGCAAAACCATTACAATATTGTAAAGTAATTAACCTCCAATTAAAATAAATAAATTTATATTAAAACAATAAAAACCACTAACAGGTAAAAACAAAGTGGTTAACACAGGACCTAGCCCTATACGTGGAGTCAAAATATATTCCTCGTCTTCCTATTTGGTTGATGATAGCCTTTATCACATGAATGGATCTGTAGAAACATCCTTGTCCCAAGGCTGGCCTAATCTGATTTCTCTAAATTTGACATTTTCATTTACCAGTTTCATTTACCATTTCATTTACCAATTCGAAATCCATTCCCTTTGTCTTCTTTATCATCATGATCAATCTGGTCCTATTGTAGTCCTTTTCTTTGGTAAAACAAGATCTATATTCAGGCTCTTAGTATCTTCTGTGTCTCTACCTTTTCAGCTGCACATGGCTTCTCCTCAGAAATGCATTCCTGTAATTAGTCACACTCTTTGGCAGCAGTGAAGGTGTGAGACTGGATTATTTTCTGCTCCAGGTGAAGGCACAAGATCATCTGAACTCTCACGGTTGGAGAGCCTTTGAATGAAGCATTCTGTTAAAACAAACAGACTGTCTTTATGTAGACAGCTGTGTCTGCCCCCCAGACACTTTCACGTTTTGAAAAGCCATAGGAAGATAAAAGAACATCAAATCTATTTGGAAATTTGTCTGCTGGCAATAAGCTTCTTGCTTCTGACTCTGGAAAGAAGCTTTTGAGTCTCCACTTTTCTTTTCATCTCTCCATGACCACCTCTCTTCCCCACGCTGTGTGTCAGGCCCTCCCATACTCCTCATCCACCGCATTGTGCCTGGCTGAAGTGGTGTAGAAGGTAAAGATCAGACTGTACTTTTAAAAGATAAAAGCCAGCACACTCTATGCATAATGCCTTGCTCTTCACTGCATGCTTCATCTTGGGATCTCTAGCCATTCCATAAATGCTTTACAAAACTTGCTATTGTCCTTGGTTCCCCAAGGGGAAGTTGAATGTAAGCCATTCTCTGTATGTTAGTGCATCTCAACTACTCTGATAGATTGTAGACTGCTTAAAGGGTCCCTGTACTTTCTGAAGCTGTTCCTGTTTCTGTAAAGGGCACAAATTGTTTAAAGGGCATTGTAGGTAAATACAAAAATGGAGTTTCTGTGCAAGAGCGGTCTCTCAAACTGTATTTTGGAAAATTAACTTTAGGATCAACTACATATGATAGATGATATATGACAGATGGAGTGATTGCTTAAAAAATCAATTTTAAAATAGCACACCACAACAGAATTCACATTAGAGAGTCAGTAGACCTAACTACATAATAATCTAAGCTCATCAGAAAGTTAAATAGAGAGCTACACTTCATATGTGCTTCCATCCCTCACTCCCTTCACATACTGGACACCTGAAAATGAACAACTTCAAGGATGTCATCCTCCTTGTGCAGTGTTTCAAGTATTGCCAGTCATCCAATGGGAATATCAAGTTGTTCTGCTTTCTGAAGGTTTGTGAAATGCTACAGAATGAATCTGGGGACAAGGACCAAACCCCAATCCAAACAGATTTGTTAACCTTCTTATTGGTAAATCTTTCCACTTGCTAATCTCTCTTTTTCTCTTTTGTGGTAATACAGGCTCAAGTTTCTCAAACAGATTTACTTTCAATGATTCTGTCTGTTATTAGTTAGAAGTGGATCCATCCACAGAACTTATTGTGTACTTGTTGAGATGAAGTCACACAAACACAATTCCTAGTCAGTGAGCAAGGCTGTTTGCAGAAACACTTATCTGTCATGGCAAGTACCCATGATGACATCCATTGACTACTCTGGGGCATGGCAGTGCACATATTATTGTATTTGTACTAAACAGCAATGCTATCTAGCAAATATCAATGACTCAGCCTTTCAAGCTTAGGGAGGACATGTGATTTGATTAAATTCATATCTAAGTGAGAGAAGCAAGATTAGAATTCAAACCTGACTAGATAAAAAACCTATATACTCTGTTCTCAGCAACTATTGCTTCTACTGGCTTTATCAAATTTATAGCTTCCCCCACCCTTTATGTGCACCATGGCTTTATACATGATTTAATTAAAGTGAGCAGTTCAGTATAGTTCAGTTGCTCAGCTGTGTATGACTCTTCATGACCATATGGACCACAGCATGCCAGGATTTCCTGTCCATCACCAATTTCCAAACTTTACTGAAATTCATGTCCATTGAGTCAGTGATGCCACCCAACCATTCCATCCTCTGTTGTCCCTTTCACTTCCTGCCTTCAATCTTTCCCAGCATCAGGGTCTTTTCCATTGAGTCAGTTCTTCACACTGGTTGGCCAAAGTATTGGAGTTTTAGCTTCAACATCAGTCCTTCCAATGAACACTCAAGACTGATCTCTTTTAGGATGGACTGGTTGGATCACCTTGCAGTCCAAGGACTTTTGGAGTCTTCACCAACACCACAGTCCAAAAGCATCAATTCTTTGGCCTTCAGCTTTCTTTACAGTCTAACTCTCACATCCAAACATGACTACTGGAAAAACCATAGCTTTGACTAGACATACCTTTGTTGGCAAAGTAATGTCTCTGCTCCTTAATATGCTGTCTAGATTGGTCATAACTTTCCTTCCAAGGGGTAAGTGTCTTTTAAAATTATGGCTGCAGTCACCATCTACAGTGATTTTGGAGCCCCCCAAAATAAAGTCAGCCACTGTTTCCACTGTTTCCCCATCTATTTGCCAGGAAGTGATGGGGCCAGATGCCATGATCTTAGTTTTCTGAATGTTGAGCTTTAAGTCAACTTTTTCACTCTCCTCTTTCACCTTCATCAAGAAGCTCTTTAGTTCTTCTCTGCTTTTTGCCATAAGGGTGGTGTCATCTACATACCTGAGTCTCCTGGCACACTTCATTCCAGCTTATGCTTCATCCAGCCCAGCGTTTCTCATGATGTACTCTGCATGTAAGTTAAATAAGCAGGGTGACAATATGCAGCTTTGATGTACTCTTTTTCCAATTTGGAACCAGCTTGTTGTTCTGTGTCCAATTTTAAGTGTTGCTTCCTGACCTGCATATAGGTTTCTCAAGAGGCAGGTCAGGTGGTCTGGTATTCCCATTTCTTTCAGAATTTTCCACAGTTTATGGTGATCCACACAGTCAAAGGCTTTGGCATAGTCAATAAAGCAGAAATAGATGTTTTTCTGGAACTCTCCTGTTTTTTCAATGATCCAGTGGATGTTGGCAATTTAATCTCTTGTTCTTATGCCTTTTCTAAAACCAGATTGAACACCTGGAATTTCATAGTTCATGTATTGCTGAAGCCTGGTTTGGAGAATTTTCAGCATTACTTTACTAGTATGTGAGATGAGTGCAATTGTACAGTAGTTGGAGCATTCTTTGGCATTGCCTGTCTTTGGGATTGGATTGAAAACTGACCTTTTCCAGTTCTGTGGCCACTGCTGAGTTTTCCAAATTTGCTGGCATATTGAGTACAGCACTTTCACAGCATCATCTTTCAGGATTTGAAATAGCTCAACTGGAATTCCATCACCTCCACTAGCTTTGTTCGTGTGATGCTTTCTAAGGACCACTTGACCTCCTATTCCAGGATGTCTGGCTCTAGGTGAATGATCACACCATCATGATTATCTTGGTCATGAAGCTCTTTTTTGTACAGTTCTTCTGTGTATTCTTGCCACCCCTTCTTAATATCTTCTGCTTCTTTTTTAGGTCCATACCATTTCTGGAGCTTATTTTTGCATGAAATATTCCCTTGGTATCTCTCATTTTCTTGAAGTGGTCTCTAGTCTTTCCTATTCTACTATTTTCCTCTATTTCTTTCCACTGATCACTGAGGAAGGCTTTCTTTTCTCTCCTTGCTGTTCTTGGGACTCTNTCACACCATCATGATTATCTTGGTCATGAAGCTCTTTTTTGTACAGTTCTTCTGTGTATTCTTGCCACCCCTTCTTAATATCTTCTGCTTCTTTTTTAGGTCCATACCATTTCTGGAGCTTATTTTTGCATGAAATATTCCCTTGGTATCTCTCATTTTCTTGAAGTGGTCTCTAGTCTTTCCTATTCTACTATTTTCCTCTATTTCTTTCCACTGATCACTGAGGAAGGCTTTCTTTTCTCTCCTTGCTGTTCTTGGGACTCTGAATTCAAATGGGTATATCTTTCCTTTCCTTTTTTGCTTTTTATTTCTCTTCTTTGCACAGCTATTTGTAAGGCTTCCACAGACAGCTGTTTTGCTTTTTTTAATTTCTTTTTCTTGGGGATGGTCTTGATCCCTGTCTCCTATACATGTCAATGTCCATTCATAGTTCATCAGGCTATGATGAACATAGTTCATCATAGTCTATCAGATCTAGTCCCTTAAATCTATTTCTCACTTCCACTGTATAATCATAAAAGATTTTATTTAGGTCATATCTGAATGGTAGAGTGGTTTTCCCTGCTTTCTTCAATTTCAGTCTGAATTTGGCAATAAGGAGTTCATGATCTTACCCACAGTCAGCTCCTGGTCTTATTTTTGCTGATTGTATAAAGCTTCTCCATCTTAATGAAACTTTTATTACAAATGGCATTTTGGTCATTGTAGAGCTAAAAGCCACTCTGCCAAACTCTCAATAATTGCCAATATGAGTTCTTTGATTTTTCCTTGTTTTAATCTTCTTTGCTGCTAAGTCACTTCAGTTGTGTCCAACTGTGTGACCGCATAGACGGCAGCCCACCAGGCTCCCCCATCCCTGGGATTCTTTACAAAAGGATTTAAATGCTGACTTTTACCTTTCCTTTGACTAGTGTGACCTTTATTTGCTTTACTCTAAATTCAGAAAACTAAGATCATGGCATGTGGACCCATCACTTCATGGCAAATGGATGGAGAAACAGTGGAAACAGTGTCAGACTTTTTTTGGGGGGGTTCCAAAATCACTGCTGATGGTGACTGTACCCATGAAATTAAGACACTTATTCCTTGGAAGGAAAGTTATGACCAACTTAGACAGCATATTGAAAAGCAGAGACATTACTTTGCCAACAAAGTATAAAGCTTCTCCATCTTAATGAAACTTTTATTACAAATGGCATTTTGGTCATTGTAGAGCTAAAAGCCACTCTGCCAAACTCTCAATAATTGCCAATATGAGTTCTTTGATTTTTCCTTGTTTTAATCTTCTTTGCTGCTAAGTCACTTCAGTTGTGTCCAACTGTGTGACCGCATAGACGGCAGCCCACCAGGCTCCCCCATCCCTGGGATTCTTTACAAAAGGATTTAAATGCTGACTTTTACCTTTCCTTTGACTAGTGTGACCTTTATTTGCTTTACTCTAAATTCAGAAAACTAAGATCATGGCATGTGGACCCATCACTTCATGGCAAATGGATGGAGAAACAGTGGAAACAGTGTCAGACTTTTTTTGGGGGGGTTCCAAAATCACTGCTGATGGTGACTGTACCCATGAAATTAAGACACTTATTCCTTGGAAGGAAAGTTATGACCAACTTAGACAGCATATTGAAAAGCAGAGACATTACTTTGCCAACAAAGGCCCATCTAGTCAAGGTTATGGTTTTTCCAGTGGTCATGTATGGATGTGAGAGTTGGACTGAGAAGAAAGCTGAGTGCCGAAAAATTGATGCTTTTGTGGCCTTGGAGAAGACTCTTCAGAGTCCCTTGGACTGCAAGGAGATCCAACCAGTCCATCTTAAAGGAGATCAGTCCTGGGTGTTCATTGGAAGAACTGATGCTAAAGCTGAAACTACAATACTTTGGCCACCTCATGCAAAGAGTTGACTCATTAGAAAAGACTCTGATGCTGGGAGGGATTGAGGGCAGGAAGAGAAGGGGATGACAGAGGCTGCAATAGCTGGATGGCATCACCAACTTGATGGACGTGAGTTTGAGTGAACTCCAGGAGGTGGTGATGGACAGGGAGGCCTGGCGTGCTGCAGTTCATGGGGTTGCAAAGAGTCAGACACGACTGAGCGACTGAATCGAATTGACTGAAATAGAAATTATATGTTTGTTGCACTTATGAAGCTATAACCCACATAGCTCAGTTTAAAAGTATCAAGACAGCTAAAATAATACTTTCTAGAATTAAAATGCCTATTAAAACATCAGTGTATATCTTTCAATCTGACAAGGGTTAGAAAGATGAGTAGAGCCCCATGTTTGCAGTAATAAAGGCTATAGATATCGTTTTTCAGTTTCATAGAAACTGGAGATGGAGTATCCATCCTGGCCATCAAATTAAATACAAGCATTTATTTTAAGACAGCTATGCCACTCCTGCATATATATCTCAAATGTATGTCTGTATATATGCCTCAAATAAAATTTTGCAAAAGTCCATAAAGTCATGTATGTAGAAATGTTTATTGTAGTGTTATGTATGGTGACTGAGAACAGGGGGAAGCCTCCGTGGCCAACATCAGGAGAGTGGAGAGGTAAAACTTTGGAGCTTTATGCACCATGACATTAACATTACATCAAGAAAGCATTACATTAGGTGTCGATGTTAAAACTGTCAGGGAAATTAAAATGGAAGTAGTCTTGCTCAGTTTTCAGAAGTAGGGGAACAGATGTCTGACTGTCTTCTGACCTTTTCGGGATCCTGCCTAGACTACATGCCTGCCTGCAAGCACGAAGATTATTATTAGCAAGTCAGGTGGCATCTTAGAGAAGAGAGAGAGTGGGCTTAGAATTTCCTGAGCCCCTGGAGGCCTGGCCAGCTCCCTGGGGTCTGGAAAATCTTGTGACTCACAAAGTGAAACAAATAGTATTGTAAAAATTAAAAGGAAAACAAAAACTGCATTTTTGCATGCAAACTGTCGATGATATCAGTTTGTGCCTGGGATTATAAATGTAAGCCCCTAGAGCTACAATTGGGGGAAGGCAATGGCACCCCACCCCAGTACTTTTGCCTGGAAAATCCAATGGACGGAGTAGCCTGGGGGGCTGCAGTCCATGGGGTCGCTAACAGTCGGACAGACTGAGCGACTTCACTTTCACTTTTCTCTTTCATGCATTGGAGAAGGAAATGACAACCCACTCCAGTATTCTTGCCTGGAGAATCCCAGGGATGGGGGAGCCTGGTGGGATGCCGTCTATGGGGTCACACAGAGTCGGACACGACTGAAGTGAGTTAGCAGCAGCAGCAGCAGAGCTACAATTTGAAGTCTCACGTGTGGAATAGATGCACTGCCCTGCACCTAGATTGCTTTCATGTAGGATTTCCCAATGTTGTTCAAGTCTGGATGTATGTTTTTGGCCCAATTTGGTGATGTATACGCTATTATCTTTCTCTGTTGTTTATATTTATTTTCTTTAATGACTGTATATTGAAATTAAGTCAATTAATCCTCTATTAAATATTGAAAACTTTTTTAAATTTTATTTTATTTTACTTTACAGTACTCTACTGGTTTTAGCATACATTGACATGAATCCGCCATGGGTATACACGAACTCCCAACATGAACCCCCCTCCCACCTCCCACCCGCCATCATCCCTCTGGATCATCCCTATACACCAGCCCCAAGCATCCTGCATCCTGCATCGAACACAGACTGGCGATTCATTTCCTACATGATAGTACACATATTTCAATGCTATTCTCCTAAATCATCCCACCCTCTCCCCCTCCCTCTCCCTCTCCCTCAGAGTCCAAAAGTCCACTCTACACATCTGCGTCTCTCTTGCTGTCCTGCATACAGGGTCCTCATTACCATCTTTCTAAATTCCATATATATGTGTTAGTATACTGTATTGGTGTTTTTCTTTCTGGCTTACTTCACTCTGTATANTACACCAGCCCCAAGCATCCTGCATCCTGCATTGAACATAGACTGGCAATTCATTTCTTACATGATAGTATACATATTTCAATGCTATTCTCCCAAATCATCCCACCCTCTCCCCCTCCCTCTCCCTCTCCCTCAGAGTCCAAAAGTCCACTCTACACATATGCGTCTCTCTTGCTGTCCTGCATACAGGGTCCTCATTACCATCTTTCTAAATTCCATATATATGTGTTAGTATACTGTATTGGTGTTTTTCTTTCTGGCTTACTTCACTATATAGCTTATACTTTTTTTAATTAAGATTGTTTTCAATATCTCACAAGAGCATCGCCATTGTTGTTGTTCCAGATATTATATCCATGATATTGTATTTTTATGCAAAATGATAAAGAATATTGCAAAACACAATAAAATATGAAGAATACTTGACTGCATTATAAGAGATAAAATAAAAATATGGTAAATGTTTAGATAGCCAGTATTTAAAAAGGTAATTCAGATTATAAATACTTCCTATTATTACCAATAAAAATACATGATCTTAACATTTGCTTCAGGTAAAATATATGTCAAATCATTTATTTAAAAAAAAACACTGTCCTATTTTAGTATTAAAATTTCAGAATAAAATTTTTAGAGACTTTAAAATGTTTCATATCAACTTCTATGACTTCTACAGAGTTTTGAAAAAAAAAAAAAACCTCAGAAGGGTAAAGAAAGTGCAGTACTTTTATTCATTGCTTCCGCTTAATCAATAAAATTCAACACATTTTATTTCATGTTTCTGTCTATTCTTAACAGCATAGGAATTGTGGCTGCAAGTTTTCTTACTTGATTGACAGTTTTAGTAGTATTCATCTATGTAGTAAGTTGCCTGTCCTTTGCTGGAGGGATGATGTGGGGTGGGAGGTGGGAGGGGGAGTTCATGTGTGGGNATAAAATTCAACACATTTTATTTCATGTTTCTGTCTATTCTTAACAGCATAGGAATTGTGGCTGCAAGTTTTCTTACTTGATTGACAGTTTTAGTAGTATTCATCTATGTAGTAAGTTGCCTGTCCTTTGCTGGAGGGATGATGTGGGGTGGGAGGTGGGAGGGGGAGTTCATGTGTGGGAGTTCGTGTAAAAAAATAAATACCAAAAAAAAAAAGAAATTGATTCTGTGCAGAAAAACAATTTTATCTGGATTTGCAATGATGGTAAATACAAAAATTATCCTGTAGATTAATGCACTTTTAAATACTGTAACTTGAATCATAGAACAAAAACGATACTTTCAGTTCAGTTCAGTTGCTCAGTCGTGTCCGACTCTTTCCAACCCCATGAATCGCAGAACGCCAGGCCTCCCTGTCTATCACCAACTCCCGGAGTTCACTCAGACTCATGTCCATTGAGTCAGTGATGCCATCCAGCCATCCAGCCATCTCATCCTCAGTCGTCCCCTTCTCCTCCTGTCCCGAATCCCTCCCAGCATCAGAGTCTTTTCCAATGAGTCAACTCTTCTCATGAGATGGCCAAAGTACTGGTTTAGAAGTGCCTAAAAAGCACTTTAGAATTTGGCTATTAAATTATTTGTCCTCTGACTAATATGCCCTATGTATTAGAAGTAAATGGATTTCTATCATGTTTATTTTTCAAATAGACCAAACAATCAACCATTTTAGACATTCACAATCCTTCAAGGGTCATTCTTAGGTTTAACCTTTTTATTTGAACAAAGATTTCTCTTTGTTTGGTTATATTTAATTGACAGATGAGTGTTCTCATTTCAAATGATAATTTAGTAATTTAGCCAAGTCTTTATTTTTTTCTTTCCATGTCTTTCCTTGGTTTTTGCAACAACTTTTCTTATTTGTCAAGTTCACTAAAACAATATCCAGATAATTACAGAGGTTTAAAGGATGTGTTACGACCAAATTTAAGACTGTTATTTGACATCCAAATTGTGAAATGTTTTTTCACATTTGATTGCATCCCAACAGAGAGACATTTGTTGTTGTTTACTCCTGACAACGTAGATAATGATTTCCAACTGATTGTGAGATGAGGCAGATATTTTAAAAAATATAATATAATTAGAACAACTTTTGTTTTAGGCAGTTAGGATAGTCATGTTCAGTTCAGTTCGTTGCTCAGTCGTGTCCGACTCTTTGCAACCCCATGGATCGCAGCACGCCAGGCCTCCCTGTCCATCAACATCTCCCAGAGATCACTCAGACTCACGTTCATTGAGTCAGTGATGCCATCCAGCCATCTCATCCTCGGTCGTCCCCTTCTCCTCCTGCCCCCAATCCCTCCCAGCATCAGAGTCTTTTCCAATGAGTCAACTCTTCCCACGTGGTTGCCAAAGTACTGGAGTTTCAGCTTTAGCTGAAATCCCACGGTTGATCTCCTTCAAAATGGACTGGTTGGATCTCCTTGCAGTCCAAGGGACTCTCAAGAGTCTTCTCCAACACCACAATTCAAAAGCATCAATTCTTCGGTGCTCAGCCTTCTTCACAGTCCAACTCTCACATTCATACATGACCACAGGAAAAACCATAGCCTTGACTAGACGGACCTTAGTCGGCAAAGTAATGTCTCTGCTTTTGAATATACTATCTAGGTTGGTCATAACTTTTCTTCCAAGGAGTAAGCGTCTTTTAATTTCATGGCTGCAATCACCATCTCCAGTTTAAAACTTATATAAGGAGTATTTGTAGCAATGTTTAGTAAGTAAAAATGGGGTAATAATATCACACTTGTTTCTAAGAAATTGCCAAAAATAAAATATTATAAAAAGTGTAATTTACTTTAAACCAGTAATACTGTTTTTAAATTAAAAAATAAAATTTAGAACAAAATATGATAATTTAAAAGATTATAACGGTGACATTAGTTCCATGATATGACAGTAATGTTGTTACTGTGTGGAAAATATTTTTATTTATTAAAATAGTATTTACACACCTACAATTTTAGTTCCCCCCCAAAACCTCCCCCAAAAAACCTACACTTTTTCTTTGAATATATAATTTGAAAAGTCCTGTTCTTTAAACACGATAACTGAGCAGATTCAAACTTAGTGCCTTCATTAGTTCATAATATGTGGATCCAAATATAATTTAGTGACCAAATGGTCTTTCTTATAAATAATTTCCAACGCATGTCTGTCTGTTACTGTTTTTAATTACTTAGAGGTAGTTCCAAAAATTCTTATACAGAACTACCTTAAAAAATTTTTAAAGCTACATGATTCTGCCACATTAAAAAAAAAATAAAATGAAGCAAAATTAAGTTGTGATACAGAGACTGTATAAAAGGCAACATTTTTAGTAACAACCTTGAATAAGTTAAATCACCATATCTATTGTGTGAGTTAGCAGTGAAATGGATGATATTATTAAACAGTCTAGTCAGGTTGGGCTGTTGGTACATTTTTCATCTCTTTTAGACTTTCTCAGTTGCTAATACGATTAAGTAGCCTCCGAAATTGACAGATATGAATGTAGCACAATTTAAGCCTCATGGGCTTCTTCTTGTTAAGTGGCATTGATGGATAAGTAAACAATAATACTTTTACTCACTACTTCATTGTGTATCCTACACATACTTAAGAATCCTTAGCCACTGGTTTAGTTTCCTTAATATATTCTGAATGCATAGAGGCTAAATATTTCAATCAACTACTTTCACTGAGGAATACATTTGATATCACAATACTGTTCTATTAGAATTAGAATATTCTGACCTAATTATATTACTCCCTATTTCCACATGGACAACAATTTCCAAATATTTTAGAATTTCAAGTTGAGATTTAGAAGCATCATTTATTGTCAACTCATGAGTAGAATTTTCAAATTGCATGGAGTACAACCTATAATTTCAATATTTCACATATATTTTTTTGTGCTTTTTACTTATAAATTATCTGTATTATAAACTGAAATATGGAAAAAGTTATGTTGATTACTCAGTAAATAATTGTTTACCTATAATCTATTGACAATTCTTAGCTATTAAGTAAACTATAATTAGATATTAATTTAAATAAAATTATATAATGAATTACTTGAATACCAATGAGCAGACTGCTAATCTATCAAATCATTTTGTTTAATATTATTCTTTGTATGCTGTGTTCACATTTCAAAGGTGAGTAAATTGTAAACTATTTCAAATATCCAATACTGATTTCATTACTGGGTTACTGCCACAGTTCTCTTGGGACTACATCCCCTCTGTCAGAAGTCAGGTCAATTTTGACTAGAAGTGGTACTGACCCTCTTGACTGCCAACGCAAAGCACAAAACACTACACACACCAAAGAAAAAGTTATAATGGGGATAGAATGTCACTAACCTTTTTTATCGGTTCATAATTATGCCATCTGCACGAAATTCCTTAGTTTACCAAGGCCAGTCTGATTTCTGTCTGTTCCTCTCACTCAGTTTATTGGTTTGCATTTGAATCTTTCAATATCATCCAGCTTTGCCTTTTTACTTACCCTGCTGCAGTTCTTCTGGAATTTGTTCTTTAGCTGTACTATCAATAAGGAAGTCAAATTTTCTCACCAGCCCCGCTTGAAAAATCTTAGGGAGGAATTCATATTAATATGACTTTGATTATCTTTATAGCCTTGGCCTAAAAACATTATAGAGACTGATTAGTAAAGCAGGGGTAGATCCCCACTCACCCTCCACTGTCATGGTGCTGTAATAAGCAGCCATACCTCAAACTTCTGGAAGGGGTGGGGTAGGTCAGTTTTTCAAGGAAAGGGAACTTATTTAAGAATTGTAAGTTAAATGGAGTAAGACCTAAAATAGTTATTTGCTACAGCATTCATCTATAATTTTTATGTTCAAAAGTTATTAAATAAAAATGATTAGTGTCACTTTAAAGATGAACATTATCCTTAAATACATACAATTCACATAATTTCTAAAACACGTTCAGTTAATTAAGGAAAGAAGCTGTTATGCATTTGTTGATATTATTAGATGTTACTTAAATATGTATGTCCTTTTAAATGTCATGTTTTCTTCTAAATTTAATATAGTTGTATTTTGATAGATTAAAATTATATAATTAATTTTATATTGGTATAAATAAGTGCTAAGTTCTGTGCTATTCACTGTATATGCATTACATCATGTAACCATAATAGCAAATTTTGAGTGCATTAAACAGATCTTGATATCAATTTTTAAAATGTATCCAAGGAAATATAAACACCATAGCAATTTGCTGCCAATCATCATGCATTTAAGAATAAAGTTTTTATTAAATAATTGGAAACTTAGTAAGTTTTAAATTTCTCCTTAAATCATACTTTCATTTTTTCCTCACAGAATTTTATTCTACTCTGCTATATTTGATTGAAAGCCTTATCAACCACCATGCTTCTCTGAAACTCAACATACCTAAGTTACAATTCATATCTAATTTTCAGTAAAATAAAGTTTTCCTATCAGACTTAACTTTATAATAACTGTAAGTATATAATCATTCAAACATGTATACATATATTACAAATTTGTATAAATGATTTTTTAACATAAGGTGTACAAATTTTATTCTCAGTACATCTCTTAATGAGAATAAATGGCAACAGATATGGTGTCTTAATGACCTGAATTTTCTGCACGCAGGTCATTGCATGGAGGTACAATTCCATGTGGGTGAGGAGTTTGAATTTATATTCTAAGGAGTAAGAAAGGATATTGTGAACCAAGAGATAAGGAAGAACCCATAGTGGGCTTTAATCACAGGCATTTTCTTAGGCAGGTCACTTTTAGGAAAGAGTACTTCAGGGGATCAGCATTTAGAAACTGCTTTCTTTGCAAGAATTCCTGGCTGTGTTTCCCTTGGAATGACTTTGTGTCTCTCTAGGGTTACTCTGTATGTAGATTGCTATGATTATCATTTCAATTTGTCAGATGAGGAAACAGGTAGAGCTTAGAAAAATTTCCCAAAGATACACATTTGAACATTCAAATCGATATATGAATTAATGTGTATCTGACCACTAAACCATGCACTTTACTACTAAAATTTATTAATTCTCACCCAACACTAATAATGCTACTCTAACACAGATCCATTAAAGAGTTAAAAGGCACTTAGTACTACTGTTATTAATAAATAGTTAAATTAATAACACTTCTCACCTTGCTTGTGACAAGATTGGGACAATGGGAACCCAATTTCAAAGATAAGCAAGGTGTGGCAATCAGAATGAGTCCATCACCCTTTTTCAGGGCACATTTCATTTTGTCATTAAACAATAACAAATGCATATCCACAAACATACATCACTTATTTGTATTCTTTATTCAAAGTGCAATATAGGAAAGAGAGTGTGCTTACGTGTGTGGGTATGCATATGCTGCAATGTCTAAGGAGAAAGAAGCTAGGGAAAATTGGATGAGAGACTGTCTTTAAGTGCTCACTTGAAGACTTTTTGCCTCAGTATTTTTCTATTATAGAGACTATAGTAACCACAGTAGCCATTTAGATTTCTGGTCTGGATAGTCAAGGTGTTTCATAAATCCAGATAAGTATATAAACTGGAAAGTGCAAGACCTTGGAACTCTGTGATCATAGAGCACTCCCTGGAAAATCATTAATGTGAAGAGTGAGGTAATTAAAGCTGTGGTTCTGTGGCCAAAGGTTAAATTCACCAAAGCCTTGAGAATTATTAATGAGTCGTTAGGCAAAGTGAGAGTATAACATTGAGACAAGAGGTAAAGAGAACCAGAACAATGCCAGATTAATGTTACTCTATTACTCTCAGGTTAGCATTACTCTAATCAGGAGATTTATCAGGTAGTTGGCAAATGCAGGCCTTATATGCATGGGGTAACAGGGACACAGACTGAAAGAACCTACAAAAGGGAATAAAAATAGAAGTGAACCATAAAGAAAAGCAGCACAATTGACACATTTATTGAACACAAATTTATTGAAGCATGTATGAAGTACCATGTGGGGACTAGTGCTGCAAAATCAATCAAGATGTGGGCCTTTCTAAGAATGTATGAATAAAAAGGGGAAAATGCAGGTAACTCTAGGACACTGGCCAATATACTTTAAAAAAATGTATATTTTGTGGAGAGTATGTTTATTTTTGGTGACATCCCAGACATTTAAGGCTGAGTTCAATTAGATATTAGAGAGCCAAATGGTCTTTCTGTAGGAGGTTCTTCTGTAAATACTCAAATGTGAAACTTTATGACATGAATGAGAACTTACAAATAGCTTGGTATAACTGAACTAAAAAAAAGATTTGTGTTGAAATGGTGGGTTGGGTTAATTAAATTAGCTATTCAAATGGTGGATTTTATTAGTTAATTGAGGATTTGGCAGTCTTTTTAAATGTGGGTCAGTGTTTAATGCAGTTTTATACAGTTTATCCAGAGTGATGTTATGTCTCTCCAATCACTACACATCCCTGTAACACATAGGTATACTCACCCGAACATATTTCTTGTTTCCAAAATATATATTTAAAATACAAAGGTGTGTGTTTGTGTGTATAAAAGCAGTGCTAAGAGGAAAGTTCATAGCAATACAGGCATACCTCAGGAAACAAGAAAAAAGTCAAATAAATAACCAACTCTACACCTAAAGCAACTAGAAAAGGAAGAAATGGAGAACCCCAGAGTTAGTAGAAGGAAAGAAATCTTAAAAATTAGGGCAGAAATAAGTGCAAAAGAAACAAAAGAGACCATAGCAAAAATCAACAAAGCCAAAAGCTGGTTTTTTGAAAAGATAAATAAAATTAACAAACCATTAGCCAGACTCATCAAGAAACAAAGGGACAAAAATCAAATCAATAAAATCAGAAATGAAAATGGAGAGATCACAACAGACAACACAGAAATACAAAGAATCATAAGAGACTACTATCAGCAATTATATGCCAATAAATTGGACAACGTGGAAGAAATGGACAAATTCTTAGAAAAGTACAACTTTCCAAAACTGAACCAGGAAGAAATAGAAAATCTACCCGCCCACCGTGACCCAGGTCCCGCCCACTCACGTCCCGCCTCCGAGACACAGGCTCCGCCCCCTCGCGCCCCGCCTCCACCCTCACGGGCTGTGCAGACACCTCTCAAGCCGCCCCTTGCCCCACCCCGTCCCGGGTTAGGGTCGCCAGATTTAGCAAATGAAGGTACAGGAAGCACCGTTAAATGTGAATTTCAGATAAGCAGCGAGGTGTTTTTAAGTCTAAATATGTATCATACCTGAAATGCAAATTTAATGAGACACATTTAGACTATAAACGCTTCCTTGTTCAACTGAAATTCACATTTTACTGGGCTTCCTGTGTTATATCTGGCAACCCTACCTGGGACTTCGGAGGGTCTGCAATCCTGACTTTCTTTTTTTTAATCTGAGACTTTTGACTCTTAGATAACTTACAAAACTTACCGCACAAACCCCGCGGATGTGTTACAGAGCTAAACTCGAGAACCTTCACGACTGATTGCCCTGCAGACCTAGGAAAGAAAGCTTCCTATGATTTGTTTGCTAATTTACCGCGAGACCTGTTTTTTCTATTGCTATTCCTAATTGTTTTGTGCATATCAGATTTTCTCTGAACTGTGTGACCAAAAGCAGAAAAGAAAGGAAATGGACCACAGAACGGACGTGAGTCAGCATCCGTCCTCTGTGGGCCTGGAAGTTCAGATTCCCACGTTCCAGGCCACCTCACTATCCTAGGGGATCAACAGCTAAATACGTAAATGATACGATTTGAACACAAACTGCTTGATAGCCATGCAGGCATCCCTCTGCTCTTCACATTGTGGGATGCTGTGTAAGATTTCATCTGAAAAGGGTTTTCCTGTTTAGGTTTCGAAGGTTAGAAAACCCTGATTAAGGGGATCCAAACTAGAGCCCCCTGGTGCAGGCACTTGTGCCCCCTCCCCACTCATTCTTCACTAACATTTGCTGGGCTTCCGCTACACGCCAAGCCCTGGACACAAAGCCAAGCCCAAGTGTCACTGGGCCAGGAGAAAGACCCCAAACCAACAAGCCTGTGAGGTGGAGATAAGTGCTATAAAAAGCAGTAGAGTAAGGTGGGGCTGCTGTATACAGGGAGTCAGGAAACCCTCCCAGAGAGGGAAACTGTGGGTGAAAGAGGTAAGAAGGGAGGTAAGCAGCCCAGGCAGAGGACTGCACGTGCAAAGGCCCTGAGGCAGAAGGGGGCGCGTGTGCTGGAAGGACAGTAAGTGGGGCGGGGCTTGGAGCTGGAGAAGCAGCTGAGAGCAGGACCCCACAAGGCCTCCCTAGAGGAGGGCCCTGGCCCCAAATGCGAAGGTGGTCAAGGGAGGATTTTGAGCAGGGCTGACTGCCGGCAAAAAGGGGAGGGAGGGGGAGCCCCCGAGAGGCTGTCGCAGCCCTCCAAGAGATGGTGAGCAGTGCTGGTGAGAAGGGAGGGACTTTGCATATGCGTAAAGGTGGGACAGGCGTGGGACAGGCGTGTGACAGGCAGGCCACATCTGCTTCAGGGCTTGTGCAGCCGCCCTTGGCTGAGATGAGAGGCTGCAGGGGAGGCGCTGGGAGGGCAATGCAGGGCTGGGAATGGGGGCCAAGTTGCGCCTGGACCTGCTGCGTTCCACAGACCTTGGCACCATCCGCGGCTGGCACCGGGCCACTGGTTGGCTGTGTGAGTATGGGGCTTAGACGGTAAGTGAGGACTGGAGAGGCTGGCCACACACTGAGCCCCGGGCCTCCAGATGCAGGGCTGAGGTGAGGAGGGGGCGGGAAGGAGCAGCAGAGAGGTGGGAGGGCAGTGGGAGAAGGAAGGACACGCCGAGATCAAGACGGAGAATCCAGGATGGGAAGGACACAGTGAGCGGGCCTGGTCTGGGTGGGGGGTGGTTGGCTCCCTGGGGGCCCAGGCTTCTTTCTCCCTGTCCTCCCTTCCAAACCACTGACCACAGGCATAACCACAAGGCACGTGGTGATTATGGGGCAGATAGACCAGGATCTGGTCACACGGTTGGCAAAGGCGGTCAAGGCTAGGCTGCCGGGAGGGACTGTAAGCTCACCTGCACACATGCTTCCCTCTGCAGGAGAGGCTTAGCTTCTGAACACCCCGTTCGTCTGCTCAGGCTGCTGTAAGAGAACGCCGCAGGCCAGGCGGCTTAAACCACAGACGGGCATCTATTAATATCTCTCACAGGCTGGACATCCAAGATCAGGGGCGGGCATGGTCAGTTTCTGGGGAAGACTCAATTCCTGGCTTGCAGACGGCCAGCCGCTTCTTGCCTGTGCTCACCTGGCCCTTTCTCTGTGCTGCACGTGGAGAGGGAGGGGTCTCCACGGTCTCGTCTCGTAAGGTCACTGACCCCATCATGGGGTCCCTCCCCTCATGACCCCATCAAACCCTGATCGCCTCCTGAAGGTACCTCCTAACACCATCCTGTCGGGATTAGGACTTTGCGGGGTGGAGGGGGGACACAGTTCAGGCCTTGCTGTCGTTCAGTCGCTAAGTCTTGTCTGACTCTACGACCTCGTGGACCCCAGCGCGCTAGGCTTCCCCGCCCTTCACGATCTCCCGGAGTTTGCCCAAACTCATGTTCATTACGTCAATGATGCCATCCAATTCAGGCCTTAGCGGGCACTCAAAGTCCCCTGGAAGGACTGTGACCCTTCCCAGCCCCAATGTAAGTCCCACCGTCACTCACAGCTCTTCCTCTAGGGCTCTTGTGTCCCCCGTCCAGGTGCTGAGGAGGGTGAGAGAGGGTCTCTGGGACCCCGGCTCTCTGGGGCAGCCAGTGGGCATATGTGCTGGCTTAGCCCAGCACTGGGAGGCTGACCTTGAAAACAACACCACAGCATCTCCAATCCTCAGCACACGATCGGTTTAATGAAAAGTTCTTAGGAAAAGCGTGCCTCAGTTGCAAAATGCAGCCACGTGCAGAAGCATTCAGATGAGGTGGTGGGTGTGTCTGAGAACCATAACACCAGCTTCCACGGATTAACCAGGCCCCACTTCCCTGCTTGAAGCCCGGTACCCCCACCCCACACCCTCCTCAGTCTGCCCCTCCTCCCAGCGGGAGAGGTGCCTGCACTTGGGACACTGAGACCCACCTGGCATATTGTCTGTGCTGCCAGGCGCTCGGCAGGTACCAGAGGCAATTCTTAGGTTTGTGAGATGCACGCTGATTTCAAAGGGAGTACTACAGTCTAGGGAGTTGCAGAGTCAGACACGACTGAAGTGACTTAGCACGCATGCACATTCTTGTTCACAGAGGGGAAATCTGGGCCTCAGAGGCCCAGAGCAGGGTTGAGGACCCATGGAAAGTTTGTGGCAGAGGGACCCTCCAACCCGGGTGCCTCCAACACCTGGGAGGGGCTCTTCTGATGCCCCTGACAGGGACAAAGGCAGAACTCTCATCCCCCCGCCCCGAGTTCCCCCATGGTAGTCGTCCCGGCCATGCCGGCTGGTCTCCAGCTGAGTGGCTGTGAGCCCTGGAGGTCAGGGCTGACTGCCCCTTTTCCAGGCCCCCCCTCATGGGGCAGGTTCTGCACAAGGTTGAGGGACGAAGGGACAGGTGAACTCCACCTGAAGCCTGGCCCCGGAGTGGGTGCCGCCTCCACACCCCTCAGCTGGCATCTGGTTTCAGGCCCAGCTGGTTGAGGACACCAGCCATTCTCGAGAAAATTTACAGGAGGGTTATTCCTGAGTGCTTGCCACGTGCCGGGGACGGAGCCCGGCAGGAACAGGCCTCTGTGTCCTCACAATGATGCCGTGAAGAGGGCAGGGAATGTAGTCAAGGAGGCGCAGGGGTGGGCATCCCCGCCACACGCCCAGGGACAGATGGAGCTGGCCCCAGCATTGTTAAATGTCCACGTCACCACCTGAATGGACGCAGCCGAGGGGAAGCCCCTTAATCTGTTAGGTGAGCAGCAGGACAGGTTGGGGGGCCCAGGGAGCCCCCGAGGGAGGCTCGGGTGCCGGTGCATGTATGACTCTGCCCTGCCCCTGAGCTTGCAGTCACGTGCGGCAAACACTTCTGCTCCGCGCTGTGCTTGGCAGGCGTTAAGAGACGGGGCTAGGGCCAAGGGGGCCGCTGCGGGGGGTGCCCAAGGCAGAGGAGCAGGCTGGCAGTTGCCGGCTGGAGTGGGGTGGGCGGCTAGGACATGGGACAGGGGACAGATGTGGGACTTGCTGCAGGGGAGCCAGCCAGTGTTAAGATGCCGCTGGTTGAGCAGTCACAGGACAGCCTTGTCCCTCAGCTGCAGGCAAACCTGACCCGGTGGCCCCAGCTCCCTCGGAAGACCAGGGTGCTCACCTCCCGCCCTGTGGGCCGGGCGCCCCTGCACACGGGTGGGGAGGGCACCATCTAACAGGACCCGCGTGCTGCTGCGGGCGTGCAGCCTCCCCCAGCTGGCTGCCGTGGTCTTCGTCTGTATTTTATGATGTGGCTGTTAGGGCTGCACAGGGCCAGGCATCAGAAGGACTCGTAAAGCTCATCTAGGGATAGGAATTTAAGGCGCTAGGGGTGAGGTCCTGGACGTTTGATGCAGGAGGGGACAGCTGAATGGGGAGGCTGATGGAGACAGATCACGGGAAAATTCCGTGCGGGGTTTAACTGAGAAATAATCATTTTCTATGAAAGATAATGACTTCTCTGGAGGCTGGTATCAAGATTTATTGGCCCAAGAGGCTACAGGGATTGGAGCCAAGGCGAGCACGGTGAGACCTTGGAGGGAGCAATCTTGAAATTGAAGTCTTGCTTCGGGTCAATATATCTGAATGCCACAGCCCTCAGCTCCACACAAATGTCAGCGGAGATTAAGCACGTCCGACACCTTTGGTGGACAGTCTTCCTCCTCTGGCTGGTCACTCACTGGATAATCCCAAGCTCTCTGCATCCAGCTGTCATAGGAAGGAGAAGGCCAGGGTCTTCATACAAGACCTCCTTGACCAGACTCCCTTCAAGGGTGAGGGGCCACAGGGCCACAAAGTGACCCCAGGGACACATGCGCCTGCTGGGCACCCAGGAGGCCCCAAGTCCAACTGCGGGCATGGCCATGCCTGGTGCTCAGCTGTCAGCCCCCGCCCTTAGCGGCCAGACCCAAGACTATCGAATCTAAGGCCAATCTGCCGGGTTTCGATGTGGGAGATTTATGACCGAACGTGGTGTGTGTAAAATACATAATTCCTCTCACACGGCCTCGTAAATCCAAAAGGGTCAGCGATAAATAGAAAGAAAAAAAAAATCACAGACTAATTTGTTCAGAAAACTAGGGGGAAATCAATAAGAAAGCTGTAGCTCAAAATTTGTTCTGAAATTGCGTACACGGAGAATGCACACACTTCTCCCCCCAGTGGACCCAAACCTCTTCTGTGCGTTCAAGCGGGCGTGGGGACATAGGGCGTCAAGTCAACATGGATTGTCGACCACTGCTCCCTGGTACCATGATCCCATCCTGCGTGGGCTGGGGTGTGATGCAGGCTGGGCTGGCGAGCCGGTCCCTCGGAGTGGCTGCCCCAGAGGCTGGAGCCTGGTGGCAACGGTAGGTGGTTCCTGCCTCGGCCTGCAGGGTTCCACGGGGTCTGAGAGGCAGCATCTGGGGGCTTTGCCAGGCCAGCTTTGGAGACGCCGTGCGCTTTAAACGACAAGTGCTGGAAAGTCTGGGTCTCTTTCCCCGGGTCCCATTAATGCTAAGTGAATGTGTTCCTCTCACTGCAGTGAGGGCTGCAGGAGAGGGGCTCCCGTCGTTCTGACTTGACAGCCGACTTCCCGGGATCTCACAGGGGTCAGGGGTCATACCCTGGACCAGCACCAGGACATCGATGTCCCTTAGGCCAACACGCCGCCGACTGCTCGATTCTGGACTCCCCGGCAAGCAGGTATTTTCCAGTTTGAGAACTGGAAATGGCTGGACGGATGCTACAGTTGATGCAGGTAGATGACTGATAGATGCTATAAATGACAATAAAGAGATGATAGGTAGATAAGTGATGTGTGTGCGCTCAGTCACGTCTGACTCTGTGACCCCGTGGACTGCAGCTTGGCAGGCTCCTCTGACCATGGGATTTCTCAGGCAGGAATGCTGGGGTGCCCTCCTCCAGGGGATCTTCCGGGGATTGAACCCGGGTCTCCCGCGTCTCCTGAGGTGGCCGGCAGATTCTTCACCGCCTGGGAAGCCCATACAGGTAACTGATGGGCGGTTTAGTTGACAGCCTGGGAGAGAGTGTGCTGTAGGACACGGAGAGTAACTTCTGAGAGATCCAGCACAGCGTAAGTGAGCCTTGTCTCAAGACATCCTAACCACGTCAGCAGTTTAGAAGCCGATCTGGAAGCCGGTTCCTTTTATTTGTTTAATTTTCGACCACGCTGTGTGACATGTGGGATCTTGGGCCCCCGATCAGGGACTGAACCCACCCCCCCACCCCACCCCCTGTAGTGGACGTGCAGAGTCCTAACCACTGGACCACCACGGAAGTCCCTGCTTCCTTTTATGAAAGAGCTGATTGTTGGGCTCATTGAAGAGCTACTTCCCCTCCAAGTGCACAGATGATGACAATTCAGGAGAGCAAGACTAAGAATGTTAAAGTGAGACGGCCCCATGGGAACAGACAGGACGGAGCAGGGCGTTGAGAAGACACTGTGTTGGCTTCCAGAATTCCCTGGAGCACAAACTCAGAGGTGCTCTCGCATCAGAACCCCCCCCCAACACACACACACACGACGCCCTCTGCTCCTTCTGGGGGAGGCGGGGTGCAGGCCCTCACTGTGGCTGCAGAATATGGTCAGAAACTGGCGACTGGACGCAGGGGCGGCTGAACCGCCTTGAGCCCTGGCGACGGCGCTTCCGAACGGCTCTGGGGAGGAGGGGGCCGCAGGGACCCCTCAGAGCCCCCTCAGAGCCCATCAGCGGCTCATGGGGCGGCTGCTGCGGGTAGAGGTCAGTGCTGCAGTGGCCTGACCTTCAGCCCCTGAAGGTCGGCTTCCCTGGTCTCACCCCGAGGTGGCCCGAGGTGGCCCCTGCCCAGTCTACCGAGACCCGCGTCCCTGCGGGCCTGCGCCCGGCAGCCTCTCCCCACTTCCTTCCCACGGGAACCCCTCTTCACGCTTGACTCAGCATCAACTTCCTGGACGCTCGCCTGAGTCCGGTGCTGAAGTGGACAGGCGCTCTCGTAAGGGGATGCCTGCGAGGCCGTCCCTGCAGGCGCCCACACGCTGCCGCCTCTGGAACCCACTGGGGCCTTGCCGTGTCCAGGAGGGCCCGTTCGACGGCCAGCCTGGCAAGGGGCTCTCATTTCTTCTGGGAGGCAGCCTGCGCACCCTCAGGGCTGTGGGGGTCCACTCCAGCTCAGAGGCCAGGCAGAAGGTCACCTGGCCGCGGGCGAAATCACCTTCTCCCCGATTGCCTCCTCCTCTAATCTGCACAAGGGGAGGCACACTGACCTCCCAGCCCAGAGTCACCAGCTGGACGTCGTGGAGGCGCCAGGCTTACCCTTCAGAAATCAGAGGCAGGCAAACATTCCCGAAGAAGGTTTCCCAACGAGGCAGATCCGAGAGGGCGCGTCAGTGCAGATGTAACCCCCAGCCTCAGGATCTGGCCTCCCAGACCCCGCAAAGCCATGCTCTCCTCTCGGCCTCTTCTGAGGCCCCGGCATGCCCACACACACACATGCTAACACACAGTCACGTGGCGACATGTCCGGGGCCCTGCTGTGTCTAGGAGGCCCCGTTCGATGGCCAGCCAGGCAGGGGGCTCTCACAGACAGCATCTGTGTCCCCCCAGCCCCCCTCTACCGCCCCGTCTTCCCAGAAGTCTAGGCTTCCCAACGACCGCCCAGTGGCTGCCGTGTGAGCCCGCGTGAACGGGCTGGCCCCCACGGGCCCCTCTGTCGCCAGGCTGCCTGCTGGCACTGCCTCTGAGAGCATGGCCAGGGTGTCCCTCAGGATCCTGCTGCTGAGCTGGGCAGACAGCAGGTCCACCACCTCGGCTTTCTCCAGGGTCCCTCCACCCGGAGCCAGGTAGCCCTGGGTCCCCAGCTGCCAGACTCCCCACAGATGCACAGGCCACTCCGGACGGGGTCGGGGGTGTCTGCACTGGGAGCCACCCCGGGGCATCCCCTGCCCCACCACCCCAGGGAGACCCCAAGCTGACCAGTTCAGACAAGCGGCCGTCCATGGCCTGGTCCCTCCCAACAGAACCTGATTCACTCAGCTCTCCACTAAGGCGTCTGCCCTGTCCCGCCACCCCGGGGCAGAGCCCGGCCTCCTCCTGGGGCTCCGGGGACGGTGACTCAGACAGACCCTCCCCAGACAGGGAGCACCACTCTCCCATAATGAGGGAGGCAGCTTCCCCTGGGGTGTCCAGCGAGCCCCCAGGACACACGGCATCTTCGGGCGGGGTGGGGAAGTCTTCTGAGTGGGGGCTGGCAGGGTCAGTCTCCCCATCCGCTGGGAGGATGGGAGGCAGAAGAGGGAGGCGAGAGTCCCTCTGGGTGGAGGACGGGAGGTTGAAGCTGCCATAGGACAGCGCTTCGTCCACTGGGGACAGGATCTCAGGCAAGACGCCGCCAGCCTGAGGAGTGCAGGCTTCCTCCAGGACAGGGGAGGCCCTGCTCCCCCCGCACCCAGGGGCCTGCCTCTCAGCTGTCTGGGCTGCCTGCCCACCCAGGTTCTTAGGAGGAGCCCCTGGCATCAAGAGGACCTCAGGCTCAGAGGAGGTCCGTGGAGGTTTCCCATCAGTGGAAGGACTCGGGTGAGGGCCCCAGGGCCCCTCTGGGCAGCCACCTGAGGCCTGCGGAGGCCCCCTCTCTCCTCTTTTGCCAAACTCGGAGGCCGAGGTCCCAGATGGGAAGGAAAGGGTCAAGTGGAAATCACTCGAGGAAGAGATTTGGGATGGGAGCCTCGCTCCTGCAGCCTCCCAGGACCTCCGCTGGGCTTTTCCTGTGTCTGATCTACTGGTCGGGCTCCCACTGGTTCCAGCATCTTCCCGCCCCTCCCCTGGGCCCAGGAAGGGAGGCAGGGCAAGGGTCACCCCAGCCTGTTTCAAGTGGGATGCGTGTCCTGCGGGCGAGCAGTGCCCTGGGGCTGGCCTGGCACCAGCGCCAGGGTCCCACGGGCTCTCCCGGCCCCAGACCTCGCTGGACAACTCAGACTGCTCCGACCCCAACTGCAGAGACAGGGCAACGGGGAGAGCTCCTGCCGGAGCCAGGCCGGCCACCCCAGGGCCAGAGCTGTGCCCGGAAAGGGCCTCGGTACCCTCCAGCCCCTCCCAGGTCTCCGGCCCTCCACCCTGGCAGAACCCCCAGGAGTCTGGAGCAGGGAGCCCCCCTGCCCAGCTGAGGTCTGTGTCCGGAGTGTCCCCGGATTCCCCGTCCGAGAGGGAGGTGGGGCTCTCAGAAAGCTGGACCAGGATGGCGGATGCTTTCTGAAACTCTTGGAGAGAAGGGCAGGACGGGAGGCTCCCCGAGGAGGCGGCAGTGGACCGTGGGGAAGACGCCCCTGAGCAGGCGCTGGCGGTGGACTCGGGCTCGGAGCCCAGGTCCCGAAGGGCCATGCACCGGGCCGGCGGGCCGCCCTCGTGTGGGGCTGGGGGTGCTGCCACCTCAGCTGCTGCAGAGAAAGGAGAGTTTAGGGACGATTCACCACCTTTACGCTGAGAACGTTCCACCAACCCTGGGAAGAAAACAGCCCACATCCCACGGACCCCAAGCCGATGGATCAAAAGCAGAAGAGCCCAGGCGGAGACAGAGTGCCCAGGCGGTGGGGAGGGCAGGGGCTGTGGGAGTGGGCTGGCTCTGACTGGAAAGCTGGTCCATTACCTGGGGACGCGGCCTCACTCAAGGGGGCCGCCCTTGAAGGGGTGGGGACGTCACCTGGAGACACGGTCGGCGGGGCAGCTTCTGGGCAGGAGAAAGGGGCTCGGGGGTGCTCCTGCTGACAGGTCTCTACCCTGCAAACACAGCCGGAAGTCTTGGGGTGCCCCCAGAGGGAGCCCCATCTTCCAGCCTCCCCCCTCGGGCCCAGAGTCTCCGCAGGGGGCCTTCAGCCAGCACAGATGCTTAAAACACCTTCCTGCCAGCTGTCTGTCCCCCAGGGGAAGTGACCAGAGGCCAGCGCTCCCCCAGCAAGCTCTGTCTTCAGGGGCTTCTGGCCTCAGTGCCCCCTGGATCAGGCAGCTGGGAGTCACCATTGGAGAGATACAAAGGCAGCACTCCCTTGAGGGACCCTACAGCTGCCCTGCCCAGTATCCTGGGCCGACACACCAGGAGGCGTCTTTGTTTCCTAAGGTGAGGGGGTCAGATGCAAGAGGGCACGCGTGTGGGCTGGGGTGCATGGAGGCCCCAGCCCAGCATGAAGGGCACCAGGAGCAAGTGAATGTCTCCCAGCAAGAGGGAGGATGCTCTGGCCAAACTGTCTCCAGGCCCCAGGGCCCCGCCTCCAGCCCGAGCCGCCCTCCAGGCCCCCCACACCTCTGCTCCCCTGAGCAGCTCTGAGCAGCCTCCACGGCAGCAGGCCCCTCCATGGAGTTGCTGGCAAAGTCCAGCCCCAGTTCTGACCCTGGTGGACTCCTGCCGCCTTCAGCCACCTGCTGGAAACACTTTGGAGAAACGCCACGGTCAGGGTGGGGCTGCCTCTGCTGGACCTCAGGCCGTGTCCCTTAGCTGTGGACAGAGCCCCTGAGTTCTTGTGACCACAGTAAGGAACAAAGGCCGTCCCCCAAAGAGGGCCACGAAGACCCACCCATCAGACATCCCTCCTCCCAGTGGGCTCCGAAGACCTGTCAGCAAACAAGATTCCCCCGAGAAGGCTCAGAGGTCCCAGCCATCAACAGCCTGCATCCGATGGACAAGGGGCCCCCGCACCAACGCCACACAGGAGGGCCCCCGCCCGGCCCGCAGACAGCACAGGGCCAGGGCCAGACTCACATGGGCTTCCTGGGGGCTGTGGGAACGCCCTGCGCTCAGGGAGGGTCGACTCTGGCCTTGGAAGCTTGATGCTGGGCTTCCTGTCAGAGCCTGGGCCTTTTCCTCCGCCGGACGCGGGATGGGGCTGGTCTGGGGGTCTCCTAGGGGGCACAGAGACCATCAGCGCTGACGGGCACAGGAGGCGGAAGACACTGCTGGCACGGGGTCCCAGAACGCCGAAGCCCCGTGCAAACAGCCACCACACCTGCTTGTGTTTGGTTAGAATGAGGACAGAATAATACACAGTTAGTACTCTTGCCTGCTTGCCTGGAGAATCCCAGGGATGGGGGAGCCTGGTGGGCTGCCGTCTATGGGGTCACACAGAGTCGGACACGACTGAAGTGACTTAGCAGCAGCAGCAGTAGCAGCTACTCCTAAAATCACCCTCTTGCTGGACAGTTACAGATGTGAAGACTCAGAAAAGACAGCATTTACAATGTAGATTTTAAAGCCCTCTTTACTGTGGTTTTTGGGTGGAGCTTGCAGACCGTCTGCACAGCTGCTCTTTTCCTCTGCGTCCACTTTTCGGGGGCTGGACCAGGGGAGGGAGAGAGGAGGTGTGAGACGTGTCAAGGTCACCACCACACAGCTGGAAGGTCGGCAAAGTGGGGACGGGGGGCTGCGGTGGATCTCTGCCAAGAAGTCCCAGGGAATTACCATCTTCCTACATGTTCACTCCACGCTGGGACCCGGCAGGGACAGCAAGGCCCGGGGATCCATGTCGGCCCCAGAGCCACAGGCCTGAGGGGACCAGAGCTCTTTGGCTAAAGCTTAGATTTGTGGAACCTCCACCAACGGAACACGTCCCTTTTGTCTGTGGCCCATGGTGAACGCCAAGCTTGTCATTGCTGTTTAGTAGCTCAGTCGTGTTTGACTCTCTGTGACCCCGTGGACTGGAGCCTGCCAGGCTCCTCTGTCCATGGGATTTCCCAGGGAAGAACACTGGAGTGGGCTGCCATTTCCTTCTCCAGGGGACCTTCCCAACCCAGGGATTAAACTTGCGTCTCCTGCTTGAAAGGTGGATTCTTCACCACTGAGCCATCTGGGAAGCCTCAAGGGCAAGGTGCTGTGGGTCGAGCCGAAAGTCTGTGATGGGGCATCACCCAGGGAGCCCGGGCAGGCTCAGTGCCAGGTCAGACAGAGTCAGCGCCAGCCCTGGACACCCACCACGAGTTCACCAGGCAGTCCAATGCCCCGGAGCGGTTCCAGCTCCCTCCCATCCACCCTGACCTGTCCTGAGGACACTCTCCCAGGCCAGACCGCAGGGAGTCCCCAGGTACACACACTGGCTGGTCTGAACAACCTCTCTGCTGCTCCCGAGGGTGGCTACTGAAAAGGGCTTCTGAGCCTGAGGCATGGACTCAGGCCTGAAAGGAGAGCTCCGAGGTGGCACCCGGGCATTGAGACAAGGTGGGGCCCCAGGGCACCCCCATGGGCTGTCCAGCCTGCTGTTCCCAACACACCACTGGGGCTCCCCAGAGCTGTGAATGAGTCTGCTCCACCCTGGAAATCGGTGCGTGCAGAAAGCTCTCTTTAGCTAAGAAGACACTTCCGGCACGCCGGTTCCCACATCACTAAAGGTCTGTACCAGATAAACTAAGTTGGGACTATGCACAGCTAGGGTTTCCCTTTTCAACAGAAGAGGGGCCACGCCGCCCCAAGAGGCACAGAGCGGGGGCGTCTCCCACCTGTGCCAGGCTTCGAGTGGTCTCCCCCAGGCCTCCCTGTCCTTGTCTGGGGGCTGGCACTGCCTTGGGTGGGGGCCACACCAGCTGCTCTAGGGGCTCCCTGGGGTGTCTGCGGGCTGGGGGGGTTACAGTGCGGGAGATGGGGACAGTCTTGGGGCACGTCCAGCTCCCTGTCTGCACAGGTCCCCTGCCTGGAGCCCTGAGCGCAGGGCCGGCCTGGCGGGCCCCTCCTCGCACCCTTGGTGGAGGCAGCATCACGAACATCTGGCCTCAGCCGGGTAGCATGTTCTGGGGTGTTCTCGGGCAGGTCTGAGGCTCTAGGGACCAGCCTGGCACCGTCTGCAGCCCGGCCGGCTGCTCTGAACCGTCGCGTTGCCAGGAGGAGGAATGGCCGGTCTGGGTGGCCTCTCCCACCCCGGCCAGCCCCCGCCAGCTTGAAGGGTGGCCTTCCTGAGCACCCAGACTCAGGGACAGGGAGGCCAGTCGCTCCCAGCACATAGCTCCGGCCAGACCCAGCGGGATGCAGGAATATCTGACCCTGAGCCAACCACAAGCCCGAAGTGGGCATGAGTTGCCAGGGCCCCCGAGGGGGTGGCATCTGTCCTCAGCTGCCACCGCTGCCGCCCCATCTGGTTACCTTGGCCCGTGTGCCCGTGGCTCTCTGGGGGTTGGCCTCTGGCATCACGTCGGCCGGCCGCTGCAGGTGCGTCCTCGTCCCACGCCAGCATCGGAGGCCACGGGTGACTGTCCGCAGCCGAAGCTGCCGGAGGGGGTGTCCCGCCCTGCAGCTCTCTGAGCAGGCTGCAAGGCAGGGCGGGGGGATGACTGCTCACCCGGCTGCTGCCCACTCCCAGGGGGCCAGCCCTGACCAGAACATCCCACCAGTGGAACGGCACCTCACACCCGGGGGCCAGCTGTGTGCGGTGGCCAAGCGGCCAGCACCTCACACCCGGGGGCCAGCTGTGTGCGGTGGCCAAGCGGCCAGCACCAGGTGAAGGAAGACCGGCCCTGGCCCCTCCCTGCCCGGCAGCTTCTTGAGCAGGACCTGCACCCCTAAGTGGGGCCACTCCTGGGGGTGGCGGGGGACGTGCGGGGAGGGAGACTCTGTCCCCTGTTCCCTCAAGACGTCTGCGTGGAGCCCGACCTCCCAGCCCGAGGGCAGCACTCAACGTGCCTGGGTCCCACCTGAGCTCCGGGCACACGGACGGTGGGAACAGCACCCCCATCGTAGCCCCAAGGCCGGGGGCTGGGAACAGGACTGCCAGGCTTCCTGGCCCCTTCTGCGTTTAAACCCAGAAGGCCCACAGGAAGCCTTGCTCTAGAACATTCCCCCGCTCTCAGGTGAAGTAGGGCGTTCCTTCTGTTCCCTTTCTTCTCTTCCCAGGCACCCGCTGCAACTGGGCACAGCTTGCTGCTCCCCCAGGGCGGCCCTGAGCATCCCCCTCCCCTGGATTGTCACCCATGGCAGGGTGTGGACTGGGGAGCAGGGTCAGAGGGCTGTCTTAGCTGAGAAACCCGGTCTCCGGCTTTCGAAGGAGGAGACGTCTAGAGGGGCCGGAGTTCTGACCGGCGGGGCAGGAAGTAGCAGGCACCGGTCTGCACCAGTGTGTCCAGATGCAGGGCCCGGCCCGCCCTGGAGCAAGGATGCAAAGGATGGGAAGGGGCTGTGCCCGGCCCAGAACCTGGCCGAACTGAACCAGAATGGGAGGCCCCGCCCCCTGCCTCCTTAAAGACGTCCGGTCCCTCCCAGCCCTCCCTAATACACACGGGTCTCAGCCTGGAGCCCCCAGCCAGGGCAGCGAGGGCCCCCATAGGCCCTGGATCAGGAATGCGCCCCGGCCCTGAGCAGCTCAGCACTCCGCTGAGCTTCTCTCGAGGGAACGAAAGTGCGAAGCGGTCCCTCCCCGTGACAGGACCTCCCAGGGAGGTTCCAGGCCTCTGAAGCCTTTCTCGCAGACACACTCCTCTTCTCTGGCTTCTGACTTGCATCACTAGTGTGATGAGGAGCCACGTGCCCCCAAGGACCTCGATTCCAGGACACACCCCCACCCTCGGGGCGAGCAGCCAGCCCCAGCGCCATAAGCAAACTCCTGGTGCCAAGAGGGTCTGGTCAGCCAGGAAGCCTGTCAGAGATTCCCGGGCTGGGCGATCAATAGTCACGAACTATAGATCAGCACGTGAAAAGCGCTCTCAGGAGGGCCCAGAGTGGAGCTCGGGCCCGGGGCCGAGTGTGCGATGACCCCCTTTCCTGGGAGAGGCATGAAAATGTGTCCCCCTGCTGGAAGGGGCCGCTGGACGGCGGTGGTGCCCCCAAGGGCAGGCAGGGGTCCTGAGAAGACCATTCTCGAGGGGCCAGCTGCTTTCCAGGGTTGGAGGTCACCTCTGCGGCCTCACCCCCAGTTGCGGCTTTGGGTGGGAGGCACTCAGGTTAGAGCCTCGAGGGTGGCCAGCCCTCGGGGGAGGAGCTGGGAGCTGGCTAGGAGGAAAGGGGGTGCCTGGCAGCTAGGGGTCCCACGCACACACCACCCACCCAGGTGGGTCCACCTGCTCTGTGTCACTGTGCCCACAGCAGCCCTGGGGATGGTGGCACCCCTTCCCCACTCAGCAGACGAGCGGGGAGGACACACCCCGGCCACTGACCCAGCTGCGAATGAGCTGGAATCCCTGTGCTCCTCCCAGCGGGCCAGGGAGGTTCTGGCCTCAGCCACCAGCCCCGTGGGCCAGCCGGTGGGGCAGGACTCCCCTCCCAGTCCACAGCATCCCCACCCCTCCTCCCTGCGGCCAGGTGCGCAAGGCCCAGGGGCTGTGACATCACGGCCACCCAGCAGGCAAGGCTTTTAATGGCAAGCGCCAGGACCAGGGCTGCCCGTGACGACTCACTGCGGGACTGGCGGGCTCTCGCTCCTCTGTGGGTGCTGGCCGAGGGGGCTGCCAGTCGTGTGCCAGGCGTGTGAGGAGCCCTGGGCCAGCCCCTCCGGCTGCTGGGGGCTTGTCTCGGGGCCCTCCTCCCACCTGGCCTTGACTTCGGGGCTGGAACTCTAAGAGAAACAGCGCAGAGGACAAGCCCTCCCGTTAGGAAAAGCAGGAGGTGGCTTCATGCAGCGGCTGCCATGGCAGGGCAGCCAGCAGCTCGGCAGGCAGCCTGCTCCCATGAGGAGGCAGTGGGCTGGCTGAAACAGGGGTCCTCAGCTCACGGGAGCCCCATGGTCCGTTGCTAACAATCCCCGACAGGTGCAGACAAGAGGCCCAGAGCTGGGGGAGCACTTGCCTGAGGCTGCCCGGGTCACAGGGCTGGAACCCACAGAGCTGGGGGCTGTGGAATCTGGCAGCCCTGGGCCCCTCTCCTGTAGGCTGGCCTGGGATGACTGCTAAACTACCCCAGCCGCTCCGCAGAACCCAGTCCACCACCCTCCACTGCCCGCCGGCGAGACGGTCACCATCCCCAACCAGTGGGAGAGACGCTCGGCCTGGGGAGAGGCGCCTGAGCTTGTCCTCACCACCCGCTCCCTGTGACGGTGGGGACAGCCTGCAGGAGCAAGGACACACCGCCACTCAGCTCCCAAGGGGACGGCCTCTCAAGGGGCCTGGGGCCTCTCCCTCCTTCCTGCCTCGCCCTCGCCCCCACCGGCCCGCCAGCCCCCTCCACACTGCCCCAACCACGCTCACCAAGCTCCCCACCTCCGGGCCAGAGCACTTCCCAACCGGGGGGAGTCTGGTTCCTCCTCCGGGCCCAGCCAGGCAGCCCAGGCCAGGAAAGCCCCCTCGGCCCCCGCAGCAGCGGCCGCCCCCCCCCCCCGACCCTTCCAAATCCCTTTTTACAGAGGACTTGCACGCACCCAGGAAGCGGCCAGTGAGCGGCGTTTCTGGCCACGAGCCAAGCCCCCAGGCCGGGTGAGGAGCCCACCTGAGGCAGCCGTGTCCGGTCCTGGAGCTCTTGCTGCAGGAGGGCTGCGGACCTCTGCACGGAGACAATGTCCTTCTGCTGCTGCAGGAGCAGCTTCCTCTCTTGGTGAGAGGACAGGTGAAGGGTCCGCAGGTACCGGATGCCCCTCTGAACCAGAGGAGCACACGTCGGCACCCGGGGATGGGGAGGGCCGGCTCTGGCACTGGGGGCCCCTGGCCCCTGCAGATGTCTGTGCCCTTCTCAGCCTGCTCAGTCAGGAGGTCCCCCCAACCCTGCACTTTGGCCTCCCCCGCCGCTTGGGTTTGGCCATCACTGGGCTCCGGCGGGAGGCAGGAGGGAAGCTGGGGTGCTCATTCCTTGGGCACCTCCAAGCAAGGCTGTCACAAGCCGGCTCTGCCCCTGCCAGCCGCCACCACCCTCCCTCCCACCAGGTCCCGGGCTTGGCTCCTGCTGCATCTCTGATGGCCACCCTTTGGCAGAACCACCTTGCTGGGACTGCGCCCCCCCAGGGGAGGCGACAGCCTGTCCAGTCAGAGGAGGAAACTAAGGTTTGGCAGGGCTGGGTCCCTTGCCCCAGTGGGCAGGGCCCTGACCCAGAGTCCACCAATGTCTCCACCCACAACAAGGGACCCCAGGGTCCCGCCTCATTTGATAACTGGAACCCTTCCATCCCTTCCTCACGGTCTCCTGGGCTCCTCCCGCTGCCCCCTCTGCCTGGGAAGCCCCACACCCGCCACCCCAACTCCCTGGTCCATGCAGGTCCTCTAGGATGGAGGTCAAGTCCATCATCACCCCTCTCTTCGCAGCTGAGGGACCCTGGGAAAGACCAGCGCCAGCCCCCGGCCTCAGTTTCTTCATCCAGATGAAGAGAGGGACCACCAGCTCCCACCCCACACAGGGGTGTCTGGAGACCGAAATGAAAGGATGCCAGCGCAGTGGCCCCTGACCCCAGATGAGGAAACTGTGCTCAGAGGAGCTGCAAGTCCCCTCTGAGGTCAGAGGTCAGTGCTAGCTGGGCCAAGCCCTCCAACTACCCCACCGAAACACGCGTGGCCGCAGTTCTCCTCTAATGAGGCTCAGAGCGGCCCGGGCCCTGTACGGAGGCTGCAGGGGTCAGAGCACCGCGCTGCCCCCACCAGCTCTGAATGCTCCCCACGCAGCCCTGAGCAGCCCTGGAGGGTGCCAAGCACCCAGGCGTTCCCAGCCCCCGGAGAGCAGCAGGAGCCCCTTGGGGTCACCCGCCGGGAGCCCGCCCTTACCAGCTCCCGCTCAAGGTGGCTGAGGGCCTGGTGCTGCTTCTCTGCCAAGGCCACCAGCGCTGCATATCTGCCAATGCTGTTCAGATACCTGGCAGAGGAGATGGATTGACTGGACTGACTGCTGACCTCGGGGCCTGCCCGTGGGTGTGGAAAACCGCAGTCCTGGCCAGCCCGAGCCATCCAGGTGGACCTGGCATGCCCGGTTCTCACGGCAGGGCCATCGGGAGGAGATGGCAGATATTGTGAAAATTACTACACTACCCAAAGCAATCTACAGATTCAATTCAATACTTATCTAATTATCAATGGCATTCTTCACACAATAAGAACATACATTTTTACAATTTGTATGGGAAAACAAATTACTCCTAACAGCCAACGAAATCTTAAGAAAAATGGAGCTGGAGGAATCAGGCTCCTTGAATTCACACTATACTATAAAGCTACAGTAATCAAGATAGTATGATACTGGCACAAAAGCAGAAATATAGATGAATGGAACAAGATAGAAAATCCAGAGATGAACTCATGCAGCTATGATCAACTAATCTATGACAAAGAAGGCAAGAAAATACAATCATTCCAATAAGTGGTGTTGAGAAAATTGGACAGATAAATGTAAAAGAATGAAATTAGAAAACTCTCTAACACCATACACAAAAATAAAACTCTAGATTAAAGGCCTAAATGTAAGACCCAACACTAAAAAACTGAGGAAAACATAGGCATACAATGCAGCAATATCTTTTTAGATCTACCTCCTAAAATAATAAAAATAAAAATAAACAAATGGGACATGAAAAGGCTTTTGCACAGCAAAGGAAATCACAAACAAAATGAAAACTTACAGCAAATGAGAAAACATTTGTAAGAAAAGCAACTGACAAAGAATTCAGTTCAGTTTGTCACTCAGTCGTGTCTGATTCTGTGACCCCATGGACAGCAGCATGCCAGGCTCCCAGTCCATCACCAGCTCTCAGAGTTGCTCTAATCCATGTCCATCGAGTCGGTGATGCCATCCAACCATCTCATTTTCTGTCATCCCTTCCTAATCCTGCCTTCAGTCTTTCACAGGATCAGGGTCTTTTCCAATGAGTCGGCTCTTCACNCCGACTCTTTGTGACCCCACGGACTGCAGCACGCCAGGCCTCCCTGTCCATCACCAACTCCCAGAGTTCGCTCAAACTCACAGCCATCGAATTGGTGATGCCATCCAATCATCTCATCCTCTGTTGCCCCCTTCTTCTCCCGCCTTCAATCATTCCCAGCATTAGGGTCTTTTCCAATGAATCGGTTCTTCACATTAGGTGGCCAAAGGATTGGAGTTTCAGCTTCAGCATCAGTCCTCCCAATGAATATTCGGGACTGATTTCCTTTAGGATAGACTAGTCTATTCCAAATGCTGTTTAAATAGCTATGTGTTTATCTCCCTTAACAAGATCTGCCAAAACAGCCTGGAAAATGGGCAGAGATGATCTCGCAGATGTGGGGCTAGGGGAGGCTTCAAAGCCATTGTATTCACCTTTTGGTACTTTTGGTCGCATCAAAGTTTCTCCAAACGCCCATTACCTGAGGTAGCAGCACTTTACCCTAGGGGTACCGAGTCGGGGCGGGGCGGGGCCGACGCGGCGCACATGCGCTCACCCTCGCTGATGCTCCAGCCAGGCCAGCTCGGCTCGCGTCTTCTCCTCCAGCGCCTTCTCGCGCAGGCGCAGCAGCGCGGCCTGGTGCCGCACGCGCAGGTCCTCTTCCCGCAGGCTTTGCTCCAGCATCTGGATCGTGAAGCGGCTGAAGGGTACCGGCGCCGCGCTCCGGGGCCTCGTCCGGCTCCCCTGTGGTGGGGCGGGCCGACCGGGGCATGTCGCCACCACTGAGTGTCTCCAGCACCCAGCTCCCCGGGGAGGAGGCCGCCGCCTCCAGGGAGCCTTCCCGGATTGGCCGCCCCATTGTTCTCCATGTCGTGCCCCTCTTCCCCGGGACACGTTACTATCCTCCTCCCAACTGGTGGCTCCCGAAGAAGGCAGGGTGGGGTCCTTGTCATGTTGGCCCTGCACTCAAGCCGGTCACAGACTGGGCCCCCCTCCCTGACATGTGCAGCCAGCCCTGCCCCAAACCGATGTGACCTGCCACCCCAGCCGTGCGGAAGGGGCTTAAGCTGGAAGGCTGGGTGGCACCCATGGCAGGGAGAGCCTCCCTTCGCACAGGACCTGCAGTGGAGTCCCCCCGGGTGCAGGCTGTAGGAGGGGTGGGTCTCAACACCTGATGTCCCCAGGGATGGAGAACTGGGTCCCCTACCTCCTGCCAGTGCCTCCCCTGGGGCCCAGTGGTGAGCCCCTTCCCGGGGGTTCTGTACCTGGAACTTGGGTTCCTCCCAGAGCCTGGCTGGGGGCAGCTGGGAAGGGGTCTGGGCTGGTCTCCCTTCCTGCACAGGCTCTGAGGACAAAAGACAGGCATGGCTGGTCATATAAGGTTCCAGGGGCCTTTTTTACAGGAAGTCTTCACCGAGCTAGGGTGTCTGGGCAACTTAATCTACCACCACCACCACAGCACAACCCTCCCCACCCAGACACACAGCCCCAGCCAAATCCTCAAGAGGCCGTGAAACGGAACAGGACTGTATGGTTCTTCCCCCGACACACCCCAATCCCAGTCATGTCCCTGACCTGCCTTTATCTAAAAAAGACTTTAATCAAAGAATAAATGTAATCAGAGAAGAAAACACAGAAATTAGTCCTGAATTTTCATTGGAAGGACTGATACTGAAGCTGAAACTCCAATCCTTTGGCCACCTGATGCAAAGAACCAACTCACTGGAAAAGACCCTGATGCTGGGAAAGATTGAAGGCGGGAGGAGAAAGGGACGACAGAGGATGAGATGGTTGGATGGCATCACTGACTGAATGGACATGAATTTCGCCAGGCTCCAGGAGTTGGTGATGGACAGGGAAGCCTGGCGTGCTGCAGTCCATGGGGTCGCAAAGAGTCGGACACAACTGAGCGAGTGAACTGAACTGATGTATACATACACACACATATATATATACATATGGGTATACATACATGTGTATGTATGTGTAGACACATATATAAATTTTAAAAGTTTCTTGAATGTTTAAAAAAATAACAATGTATTGTGGAGTTATAAAGTAAAATGCATGACTACCGTAGCCTAAAGTCCAGAAAGAAAGAAATGGAGGGCTGTAAGGGCCTCCTATTCTGGATGAGCCAGTGGAATGTCACGTGAAGGTACACCACAGGTATCATTGTAAATCCTAGATCAACCACTGAAGCCAATTACAGCTCAGCAGCCAACAACAGACAGAAAATAGAACGATTAAAAAAACACTTGTTTGACCCAAAAGAACGCAGAAAAAGAAAGGAAAAAAGGCCAGTTGAGACAAAAGAAAATAGCAGGATGATAGATTCAAAACCTAACAACATTGGGCCTTCCCTGGTGGTCCAGTGGTTAAGATTTTGCCTTAAAAAAAAAAAAAA
>SJYX01005731.1:164364-217041 GCA_006410675.1 Oreotragus oreotragus
CGACTCATTGGAAAAGACCCTGATGCTGGAAAAGATTGAAGGCGGGAGAAGGGGATGACAGAGGATGAGAAGGTTGGATGCCATCGCCAACTCGATGGATGTGAGTCTGAGTAAGCTCCAGGAGTTGGTGATGGGCAGGGAGGCCTGGTGTGCTGCAGTCCATGGGGTTGCAAAGAGTCAGACACGACTGAGTGACTGAACTGAACTGAACTGACCGTGAGGAAATTAAACTGCAAGTCCATCACGGAAGCAAACAAGTCCATCACGTGCCACCAGGGAGGGCGCTCAGTCTGCCGCCACCAGCCCAGCCACGGCTCAAACTCCCAGAGGTTGTGCTGGGCTGTCCCTGCAGCCTGCACACAGGGAACTCTGTTTGCCAACACAGAATCCAGTATCCAACTGGATGTGCACAGGGCCAGCACCTGAGAGGCCTCAAGGAATGACCGCTCAGAGGGACGGATGTGGGCGTATTGGCAGACCTGGAAGAGTGTGCGTTTCCCTGTTCCCCAAGGGACAGAGATGGGCGGTATTCAGGATTTCAGCGGGAGGGTGGCGCCCACCCTGAAGGTCTGCCCAGAGCAGGGCAAACAGGGCTGGACGACCCACCCACCACGCCTCCTTACTTGGCCGTGCCCCGTGCTGTCGGCTTGTTTCACTAGGCATCTAAGCGAAAGCTTTCTTGTAGTCCGAGCTCACTGCCCCCCAGTTTGGGTGGGTGGGGGTGGTGTGTCTGCTAACTGGCTCACTGGCTCCCTGCGTGCCCAAACAAGCAGGAGGCAGTGATGCCTGATGGTGCGTTGTGGCATCAGTCAGTTCAGCTGAGTCCTCAGTTGTGTCTGACCCTTTGCGACCCCATGGACTGCAGCACACCAGGCCTCCCTGCCCATCACCAACTCCTGGAGCTTACTCAGACTCACATCCATCGAGTTGGCGATGGCATCCAACCTTCTCATCCTCTGTCATCCCCTTCTCCCGCCTTCAATCTTTTCCAGCATCAGGGTCTTTTCCAATGAGTCGGTTCTTCGCATCAGGTGGCCAAAGGATTGGAGCTTCAGCATCAGTCCTTCCAGTGAATATTCAGGACTGATTTCCTTTCGGATGGACTGGTTGGATCTCCTTGCAGTCCAAGGGACTCTCAAGAGTCTTCTCCAGCACCACAGTTCCAAAGCATCAATTCTTCGGCGCTCTATCTTTAGAGTCCAACTCTCACATCCATGCATGACTACTGGAACCCTTTCAAACCCCAGTTCCACCTGCCCCATGAGGCCGTGGGTGGGTCACCCCCTCCCTGGCCCCTCTGTTGGGCACCTGACCCAGACGCTGCCTCGGGGCCCACGCAAGGCGCGAGCTGTGCTGCCCGGGTGGCTGGGGGGGTCGGTTCTGAGACCACTCACCCGCGTGAGCTGACGCATCTGCCCAACTCTTCTTTCCGTCCTGGGGACTCGGGGAGGGCGCGGCCGCATCTCGGCCCGGGAGTGGGTGTGAGCTGCCAGGTGAGAGAGCGCTGCACGCTGTGACCTATGCGGCCCGAGACCCCCACCCGGCCCCCCGTGCGCTGGGAGGGGGGGCCACACCTGGGTCTGGCTGCTGCGGCACTCTGAGGAGTCCTCGGCTCCAGATCCACACACACCCGTGGCTGCTCCAGCTCCAAGGCCGCCCCTGGCCTGGCCTGGGCCCAGTGCTCCTCCCTCTGCCGCTGCGAGGACAGGAAGGAGGCGGGTGTGGTGGAGGGTGGACCAGGCGGGGTCCCGGAGAGGAGCCAAGGCCTACTCTGAGGGCAGCTGCACTCGGAGCCCCTCGGCCTGGGCGGGACCCACGGCCCCCCTTCCCCGGGCTGACCTGACCCACGCTTCCCATCAGCCTTTCTCAGGCGGGGCCAGGCCACAGGGGGCGGGCCGCCCGGCTGACCTCCAGCCTGGGTCTGGACAGCAGCTCCCCCAGGGCCTTCGGCGTCTCCCAGACCTCCAGCTCCCTCTGCCGCCGAAGGAGGGCCAGCGCCTGCCCCTGCTCCCACCAGTCCGGCTGCAGGGAGGAGAGGAGCAGCCTCAGGACTCCCCGGGGCCCCCGCCTGCTGCCCCCGCTCCCCGGCAAGGCCCCCGCCTCAGAGGGCAGGCAGTGTCACCTCCAAGGCCTGGACCCTTACAGAGCGTCCCCCTGGGAGGACCGCTCCGTCCAGCCCACCACCCTGCTCCCCAGCCCGCAGCCTCCCTGCCTCGGCCCGGCTGGGGCCCTGGACTTCCTTCCTGCTCCAGGCTCCCCTCCCTCCCTCTCAACTCTGGGGTCCCTGCCACTCAGCCTCAGGGGTGAAAGCTGCTCCCGGTGGGCCCCCAAACAGAAGCGGCCTAAAGGTGACACACCTTCAAGGACTCCAGGAAGCTCAGCGACTTCTGCCGGACGTCAGACAGCGGGCCTGCAGAAACCACAAGAAAGGGTGGCTGGGCGGCCTCTCCTCGCCCTGCCTGGGCCTGCAGGACACACGCTGGGAGAGGACCCCTTCCCTGCATGTCCAGGGAGGATGAGGTGGGCAGGGCCCCCAGCCTGTGGGGCAAGGAGACAGGTTGCTGTCTTACCGTACCCGAGCCCCACTCAGGCGGGGGGGCTCTCCCTGCCTGACCCTCGGCCACCCTCCCCTGGGAGCAGGGACCCCAGGCTGCAGACACATGGCCGGGGCCAAGAACACAGGCTTTGCTGCCAGACAGGCCTTGGCTCATCGCTCACCCGCTGGGTGCCCTGGAAAAAGAGCTAGTCCATGAGCGCCTCCGCGGGGACACCCCGTGGTAAGATGCTCTGATACCTAGTGGCTGGCCTAATAAGGGTCACAGCCCCGTGGGTGTGCGGTGACCCAGGCCAAGGGGCACAGCCCTGCGGCCTCCCTGGGACTGTCCAGAGTGCAGGCTCGGAAACCTCAGGCTCCCGAGGCTGCCGAGGCCCGGCTGGGGCCCCAGCGAACCAGCCTGGCCCTTTGGAGGCTGCCCGGGGTGGTGGGGCGTGATTGTTGTCAGAGGCGGGGGCGGCGAGCATCGCTTCCTCCAGCCCCACCCTCCATCTTCTTGGTGGGACCCCCGTGAGAGCTGGCAGAGGGGGGCACGGAGGCCGGGGGCTCCCCACCCGGGAGAGGCCTCGGGTCTGTGGACGGCAAGCCCTTCTGGTGGCTCTTGGACGAGCTCCTGGGTCACCCCGGTGACTGTGCAGAGAGGAGGATGGCGCCCTGCTTCCCAGAGCAGCTCAGCGTCCCACATTAGAGAGGCCAAAGAGCTGTGAATGGCAGCCAGCCGGCTCCCGGACACTTCCACGGCCGCTGAGGACACTGCAGCACGGAGCCCGGGGGAGGGGCGGGAGCTCCAGCCAGGTGACGTGCGTGGCACTTGGGGGGTGCCTGGCATGCTCCCCTGTGCTCCCAGCTGCCTGGCACTTCCCTGGAGAAGGGGCCACTCCTCCCTTGCTTTTGCTTGTGGCCTGGAAAGAAGGTGCCCTGGTCCTCCACTGAGTTCCTGCCGATCCTCTGCCAGGGGCCTGGAAGCTTCAGAGAGCCAAGGCCCCCAGAGCTGCTGCTCCAAGAGGTGCAGACCTTTCATGGTTATCCCTGGCCGGGCCAGCACCCCGACAGGTCACCAGGGAGGCCCCGGGCTGTGGGTCCCCGAGTTCTGAGCTGCGATCCGGGAAAAAGCAAGTGTTCCCCGAGACGGAGGCAGCCCGGGCCCCTGAGCAGCTGGCCCTGCTGAGCAGAGGATGGTACCAGCCTCGCTTCCCAACTCCTGATGACCATCGGGGAGGGGCCCCAAGAATCCAGCACGACTTGCCACCCCAGAGCCCCTGGCAGCCTTGTGGCTCCAACGGGACGATTAAACACATACGCAGCGACTGTTACTGTTGCCAACAGCGACGGGGGTGATGAGGACCAGGTGAGCTCTCCCCGACCGCACTGCAGCTGGGGGCCCACGGCCTAAACCAAAACAGAGCCAGTGGGGCCCCGCCCGGGTGAGAGGCTGCCGTGTCTGAGGGCCGGAGCCTCGCTGTCCGATGGCAAGCCACCCTTGCTGCTCACGTTTAAACTTAGAGGAAACAAAAGTGTAAACCTTCACTCTTCGGTAGCACTGGCCACGTCCCAGAGGCTCCCACAGCTACAGGTGGCTGGTGGGCACCAGATCAGAGGGCCCAGAATTTAGGACATCCCTGTCACTGCAGAAAGTTCTGTTGGGCCGGTGCTGCTGCCAGTGGGAAAGGCTGGGCCCCAGTCCCCGCTCCGCTGTTCACTGTCAGGCAGTGGGGGTCATGCCTCTCTGAGCACTGGCTTCCTCTTCCGTGAACAGGGGCATGAGCTTGGGACCTGCCCGGAGGCAGGGTGACACCAGTGAGCTGCCATGTGTGACACAGACAGGCCCAGGGGGCCTCAGGGCCTTTAGGAAGTCATTCATGCATTCAGCCAATAATCCCCAAGCACCTGGCCGGGCAGGAACCGGGGCTGCAAGGAGAGGCAGACCCTCAGGTTCTCGTGGCCCACAGAGACAGAGGCACACACGCAAGTTTCACTCCCATCAAGCACGCTGAGACGGGCGAGCAGAGCACCTGACCCAGCCCAGGTATCATCTGGGAGACTTCCTGGAGGAGGCGTCTGGTGGGAGTGCCCAGCGCCCGCACTCTGCACTGAGCTCGCTGCTTGGTGGGGGGCTCCTGAGATCCTGCTTGGCTCCTGGCCTCCCAGCGAGGCAGCCTGGGAGAGGAGCTGGGAGAGGAGCAGGTTTTGCTGGAAGACCCGGCACTTGGCCTGGCACCTGGGCTACTGGGGTTCAGCCAGTGGGGGATAGGGGCCTGGCCCACAGCTCTGCCCACACAGACCTCAGAGGCTCCAGGAGGCCGTCTTTGTGGGAGGGGGCGGGCTGGGGAGGAGCACTCCGCCTCGGCTCTGCTACCTGGGGGGCACAGCGGGCGAGCGGGGGCCCCCTGGCGGGCTGGAGCCAGGCACCCTCGCACCAGACCCCTCCTTGGGAGGTCTGTGGCCCAGCCCTTTGCCGGCCGAGAGGCACCCCTGGGGAAGAGGTAACTCGGCACAAAGGAGCTGCTGATCTGTTTTCCTTTGCCCTCCCCTGGCCCCGCACCCAGGCTACCCACTCAAGGGGTGACTCGTGGGAAAGCTCACACCGCCCCCACCCCCGACCTGTGGCCCCTGAAGTGTCCACCGTCCAGGCATGTCATCCTGTCCACCAGCAGAGGACGGCCCTTCCCTTTGGGATGTTGAGAGAAGGATGCCCTTGTCTGCCCTCCCTGTGGGATCCGGGTGGGTCTGCCCATCCCCAGAGACACTGTACCACCTCCCTGCCACCACCCCGGGCATGGCCTGCCCTGCGTGGGCAGACACAAGCACAGGGCACGTGTGGGCTGTGCAGCCCGAGAGGATGGAGTGGGCTGGCGTTGCAGACCAGCAGGAGTGGAGGCCAAGGGCCCTGCTGTTGCCCGGCCCAACTGCTTTCCGTCTCGGCCCCTGAGTTCCAGTGTGACACCGCTTCACAGACCGGGCACAGCTGACGGTCCTGAGGGGCCAGGGCTGCCCGGGTCAGAGGTGCCCCGCCCACCTCCCAGTTCCTGCTCGGCCAAGACGACAGAGAGGGGTGGACAGAGAGCTGGCATCTGAGCCCAAGTCCTGGTCCCAGCACGTCCTGGGCACCTGGGCAGCTCACGCCCCTCACTGGACCACACTTTCTGGAAACTGGTGCTGGAAGCGTCCAACCATTTCCGGGCAGACTCTCCCCCTGGACGTTGGTTGCCCAGGATCTGACAGCTGCAGGTGGTCACCAGGGCATCTTTGATTGCTCACCACTTCCTAAAAGGCAGGCTGCTTGAGGGCAGGGCCTGGTGCCCGGTCCATGCCAGGCTTGGCAGGTCCTCAGTGAGCTGGTGCTGAGTGAGCAGAGGGAGAGTGAGCCAAGAGACTAGCAGGCTCCCGGGCAGCCCCCTCCCCAGGCCAGGAGGGTCTCCCAGACCTTGGGGCGGTAGGGGGAGGTTGACTGCAGGATGGAGTGACACAGAGCCCTCCTTCTCAGAGGGCCCGGGACCCCCTTACACATACACATACGTATCTACACGCTCACACGTGCCCACCCCTGGTCCGCAGAGGGCTTTGTTTCCCACCTCTGGCCCAGCCTGGCCTGAGGGGCCCTCTGTCTTCCAGGGAGGGGCAGGTGTCTTTTGGGGGCACCGCTGCGGGCAACTTCTTGGGGAGCTGCTCATCCACGAGGGGTCCCCCACACCCCCTGTTGCCTGGTGGCAACTCTGAACCCAAGACGGTGGGACGCCAGAGCACAGAGCTGAAATTCCTCCCGCCTGCCTCTCCCCCAGGCACCAGGCCTGGGGGACTGCTGACTGACCCCCCAGGCCTTTCACAGGCCACCAGACCCCACAGGCCTCACTGCCCTCCTTGTGAGACAGGCAACTCCGCCCAGGCCCATGAGGTGGTGCAGGTTTTATTTGGGGCTGCTCCTGAGTGGAGCAGGGGTTGGGGTTCACTCTGGATGCACCTGCAAGAGCCCACTTCTACAGATGTGAGCCCACCTTATTCTTATTTTGGAGAAAACCAGCTGAAAAATGAGGATAGAACGGATGAAGCTCACGCCCCTCACTGGACCACACTTTCTGGAAACTGGTGCTGGAAGCGTCCAACCATTTCCGGGCAGACTCTCCCCCTGGACGTTGGTTGCCCAGGATCTGACAGCTGCAGGTGGTCACCAGGGCATCTTTGATTGCTCACCACTTCCTAAAAGGCAGGCTGCTTGAGGGCAGGGCCTGGTGCCCGGTCCATGCCAGGCTTGGCAGGTCCTCAGTGAGCTGGTGCTGAGTGAGCAGAGGGAGAGTGAGCCAAGAGACTAGCAGGCTCCCGGGCAGCCCCCTCCCCAGGCCAGGAGGGTCTCCCAGACCTTGGGGTGGTGGGGGGAGGTTGACTGCAGGATGGAGTGACACAGAGCCCTCCTTCTCAGAGGGCCCGGGACCCCCTTACACATACACATACGTATCTACACGCTCACACGTGCCCACCCCTGGTCCGCAGAGGGCTTTGTTTCCCACCTCTGGCCCAGCCTGGCCTGAGGGGCCCTCTGTCTTCCAGGGAGGGGCAGGTGTCTTTTGGGGGCACCGCTGCGGGCAACTTCTTGGGGAGCTGCTCATCCACGAGGGGTCCCCCACACCCCCTGTTGCCTGGTGGCAACTCTGAACCCAAGACGGTGGGACGCCAGAGCACAGAGCTGAAATTCCTCCCGCCTGCCTCTCCCCCAGGCACCAGGCCTGGGGGACTGCTGACTGACCCCCCAGGCCTTTCACAGGCCACCAGACCCCACAGGCCTCACTGCCCTCCTTGTGAGACAGGCAACTCCGCCCAGGCCCATGAGGTGGTGCAGGTTTTATTTGGGGCTGCTCCTGAGTGGAGCAGGGGTTGGGGTTCACTCTGGATGCACCTGCAAGAGCCCACTTCTACAGATGTGAGCCCACCTTATTCTTATTTTGGAGAAAACCAGCTGAAAAATGAGGATAGAACGGATGTGTATCCCAGACCTCTCAGAACAGCCTTGATCCCCAGCTCCAGGCCGGAGCCCTCCAGCTGAGCCCCTCCCTGAGCCCCCACTGAGCAGAGCATCCACAGGCCAGCTCATGCCCTACTCTGCACGCTGCAAGGACAAAGGCCTGAACCCAGGAGGGTACCCGGCGGGCGCCCCACCCCGAGGGCCCCAGCTATGCACCAGCTCCAGGGTTCTGGGCAAGTCTCAGCTATAACCGGAAACAAAGACCCTCTGGCAGCAGAAGAGAAGGCAGAAGGCTGGGCCCCAGGAGCAGAGTTGTGGATGAAGCCAGCCTTCAACCTTCGTGAGGGCAAGGGTCAAGTCAGGACAGGGGCGTGGCAGGAGCACAGAGCAAGCGGCTGGGCCCCGAAAGCCTCCAAAAGCTTTAATACCGATGCGTGGGCACGCTCCAGGCAAGAAAGGGCCTCTCTACACCCAGAGCCTCGCCAAGCATCAGGCAGTGGAGAGGGTCCCCAGAGGACCTCCCTGGCCACCCGACCAGCCAGCCCAAGGCCTACCCACAGGCTCGCCCTTACCACAGCTCTGGAGGGTCCAGGGCGTGACCAAGCCTGCCCCTCTGGCCGAGCGCGTCTGTTCCAGCCGCAGGGAGCCGCTGCAGGGGTCCGGCGTGGCCGGCACCCCGAGTGAGCTGGAGACACACAAACACCTGTGTGAGCAGCGAACACCCTCGAGACGGGAGACAGCTGGGGGGCCGGGGGAGGGCCAGGAGGCTGGCTCCTGCAGGCCCGGCACCCAGGGAGACCCACAGGCCAAAGAGGGGCTGGACCTGGGACCAGAGGCTCAGGGGGTGGCTGCACCCGCAGGATGCCCTGGCTTGGCAGGGCCTGATCTATGAGCAGTGACTTGGGGCTCAGTGCTCGTCCCTGCAGGGGGACCAGCTCCTGGCAGGAGCGCCTGGCATCCACAGTCACTGTCCAGGGCTGGGGCCTGCATCAGAATGTCCTTTGCCTGAAAGCCCTCGCCTGTCCTCGGTCTGCTCGCTCAAAGTGCCTGCTCTGGGGTGACGGGCACAGTCCTTCATCTCCGCCCCCTCGGCCATCGGCTGGGGGGCACTGTCCACCAGGCCCACGGCCAAGCTCTAACTCCATCACCATCTTCTTGAGCCCTGCACTGCCACCCTGGTTGGAGAGAGACCTCAGCCGGCCGGGCGAACAAGAAGGCTGGAGTCAGACTGGTCTGGTTGGAGTCAGAGACCTGCCCTCCATCGGGGCGAGCTACCTGGCACGTCTGCCCACGGGAAGAGGCGTGGCCTTGGGCCCCTCCTGAGAGGGTAGCAGCCCAGGTGGGGCGGGAGAGCCGCTGAGCACAGGTGGGTGGCAGCTTCCCCAGGTTAGGGGCCTGCAGCCCAGACGCGTGTGCTGGCCTCGGACGAGCGGAGCTGACAGCCCGCCTCACTCCACGTCTCATCAGCGTTTGTGCCTCTCCCTCCTGCAACCCAATCCGGGACCCCCTCGAGTGACACGGCCACACCTGTGGGCCATGGAGACGCGCCCTCCAGCCCTGCCAGATCCACAGTCACAGGTGTTTGCTGAGCATCTGCCGTGCTTAGCCCCTGACCCTGCAGGGGAAATGGCATAAGAAGACTGTTCCACAGAGAGGCAGCAGCCTGGGGCTGAGACGAGATGCTGCGAAGGTGAGGGGCTGGCCCAGGGGCTGGTCCCGGGATGGCCCCAGGGGTGCTTGCTGGGAGCTAGCATGAGGAATGCCGCCCGTGGCAAAGGTCATGAGGAAGGAGGCTTGGCATACGCAAAGGCGGGATCGAGCCTCAGGAAACGCCCTGTTCCCGAGCATCTACCCCCAAAACCAGACCCTGTTTTATGCTCTCACCTACACCTCTGACTTTACGGGGTCTCTCCCCCATCACCATTTCTCTCGGAAAAGGAGTTAACTTGCAGCTCCAGTTAATAAAAATTCCTGGGCGTGACAAGAGTGTTTCAACTTACGAACTCCTCTGAAGGTTTTCTAGCCTGCCTGATCAGGTTCGTCCAGCCACATGTGATTGTTTGCAGCCTCCCAACCATGAGAGGCAAGAGATGCTTTAAAACTTTCTAAATACAGACTCTTTTGAGGAGTTAGAAGATTATTAGTATAGTATAGTGGGTTGATTAGAAATTATATTGGTGAAGGGTTTTTTCATTTGTTGTGCCAATAATTACTGCTAATTCCCTGCCCTGGGTGTGACAAGGGTGTCTCAGGTCAAACCTCTCTGCTGACAGACTAGCTTGTGTGACAACCTCTCAACCATAAACAGCACAGAGAGTTTGGAGTATTTTGAAAGTCTTAATTAGCATAGGGCTTTTCTCATTGTTGAGTCAATGATTGCCGCCAGGCCTCCATATCCTTAGGCACCTGGGAATATATTAATCAATGTATTTGGAATATAGAAAAGGAAATATAGTAGTTTTTGATGTTAGCAATACTAGACTTTTTGAGTTAATGAATTTTCTCTTTGTTATAGATCATTGTACTTTGTTATAAATCACTGTGTTCTTGCTATGCAAAAATGTAACTTAATCACTATCTTAAGACTAAATACATCTTAAGGGGAACATTGGTGAAGGGTTTTCATTTGCTGGGCTGATGTTTGCTGCTAAATCTCCATATTCCCTGCCCTTATAATGAATATAGCTAGCATATAGGAGAAATAAGTATTAACCTTTAAGATTAATCATGTTAAACCTTAGGCTAAGTAAATTCCTTTCTTAGTTGTAACTCACTACACCTTCACCCTATAGGAATGCAACTTTATTTCGAGGGTGGCGCCTAATTTAAGAAAAAATCACCCCTGGAAAAAATGTTTTCTGGTTGACTGACCGTTATCAGAAAGGGCCATAAAATGTCAGCAGGCCTCACGGCCAGAAGATGATGTAAAACCCCTAAGACCTTTGTATAATTTTATATGAAGCACTTGACTGTGACAAGGGTCAGGTCTGCTGACCCCCACGTGACTCTGTATTCATCCCTATGTATAACAAAAAGTATATAAGCAAACCTGATTCCCCCGTGTCGTTCTTTCCCCTTCTGGCTGAATTCCCATCTGGTATGTGGGTACTCACCAAGCCTGCTAATTTTGCCTGGGCTTCTAAGATCGGACCGGGGAGGCCTCAGTGCCTCCTCTCCTCTGGGAGAACGGAAAGATGCCTGTGGCCTACATAGCTGGTGATTGGTATTCCACGTAAACCAAGTTATTCAGCCTCTTTTTCTCCACTAATTTTCCTACCACACTATCCGTTTCTAATCTCTCTCTATATCTGTAATTAAATAAGTTTTTTCCTAGGACGCCTACTCCGTCTCCCCTTCGAATTACCCTGGATCCACCAGGGCTGGACCCCGGCAGGTGCTGGGGCGAGAGTCCTGACCACGGGCTCCAACAGTCAGGGGAGGAGGGTTCCTAGAGGCAGTGGCAACTGGGGGTGCTCCAGGAATGCATTGGCATGGAGGCATGGGGGGCAAGTTCGCTGCAGGGTCTTTTCCAGACTCTTTCGCTCCCTCCTTCCCAACCCAGAACCTGAGGGGCACAGTAAGCCCCACCTGGGATCAGCAAAGGGCAGGAAGGAGCTGAGTCCTCCAAGGCCATCAGTCTCCAAGCCAGTCGCCCTCCATTATCACGTGTTGCAGAATTTCCTGCAGAGGGACAGACCATCCGCGTTCAGGCTCTGTGGGCCCCCGGGTGACTGTCTCCACGGAAACCACTCAGCTCTGCCTTTGTGGCAGGAAAGCAGCCATGCTTACTGTGTAAATGTGATGAGTGTGGCTGTGCGCCAATAAAACTTTATTTACAAAGACTGTTGGTGGGTCCTGGGGGCGGTGGCTTGCTGACTGCAGGTCTAGATTTTTTTTCTAGGGCAGTGGTTCTCACCAGAATTGCCTGATCACGGGGCCCACCCCCAGCATATCAGACTCAGGAGGGCCGGGGCGGGAGGGGAGACACTGAATTTTCTAACGAGTTCCTGAGGAACAACTTGAGAACCACTGGCCAGGGAGGAGGCACAGTGGAAAAACCATGGGCTCTGGAGTCCAAGCCCTGGGTCTGAACCTCGGTTTGTCCTTCCCCTAAGCAGGTCACTTCTCCTCTGCCAGCCTCAGCTTCCCCATCTGTAAAATAGGGATGAGCATACAGCCCTCAGGGTGCTGAAAGCGCTGCCCGAGGCTCAGGGAGGCCTGCAGGGTGACGGCAGGCACACGGCTGGGCCACACACTCTCCCATCCTTCCTTCCAGATGGGCTGGGGGTGGACTGGGCGTCAGGGGCCCCACCTCCGATGGGGGTGGGGGGCAGGGCGGGAGGCCCTAATGTCCCCACCACCCAGTGCTGGTAGCAAGCTCCGTCTCCACCCGGCCACTAAGCACCGCGCTCCCAGCAAGGAAAGCACTCGGTGGAGGAGACCCACCCCGACTCAGGAGCTGGCCTGAGAGGCAGGATGGGCAAGGCCCTGGGGAGCGGAGCTGTGCCCTGCAGCCTAGGACTCACAGGGCACTGAGGGAGGTGCCCAGAGGCACGGCCGCAAAGCGACACCCAGGGAGCAGTGAGTGGCTAGTTTAGAAGGCGGGGCCGGGCCAGGGGCCTTCGTGGAGGCCCCGATCCTGGGCTCCAAGGGCGCTGGGCCGTCCAGGGCATGGCTCTGAACGACTTCCACCTCTGCAGTCTCTCTGTGCCTGGGCAGGCTACGGGAGGGGCGGGGAGGGTCACACCATGCGCCTGGTGGGAAGGCTCTATGGCTTGTGGGGGAGGGCACATGCCCAGGCTCCCCGGCTCTGAGACCTTGAATGAGCCCACAGGACCTTGCTGGCCATCCAGCAGCGGGGATGTACAGCTGTCCACCTTGGAGCCTCCCATCCCTCCTCCCCTTCTCAAGGTCTAGACCATGAACAGAAGGGAAGGGCAGGGGCTGAAGGCAGCCAAGTCTGGCCCAATGCTGACCCCTACCGGTGGCAACAATTCCATTCCAGCTTCCCAGGTGGCGCTCAGTTCAGTTCAGTCGCTCAGTCATGTCTGACTCTTTGCGACCCCATGAATCGCAGCACGCCAGGCCTCCCTGTTCATCACCATCTCTCGGAGTTCACTCAGACTCACGTCCATCTAGTCCGTGATGCCATCCAGCCATCTCATCCTCGGTCGTCCCTTCTCCTCCTGCCCCCAGTCCCTCCCAGTATCAGAGTCTTTTCCAGTGAGTCAACTCTTCGCATGAGGTGGCCAAAGTACTGGAGTTTCAGCTTTAGCATCATTCTTTCCAAAGAAATCCCAGGGTTGATCTCCTTCAGAATGGACTGGTTGGATCTCCTTGCAGTCCAAGGGACTCTCAAGAGTCTTCTCCAACACCACAGTTCAAAAGCATCAATTCTTCGGCGCTCAGCCTTCTTCACAGTCCAACTCTCACATCCATACATGACCACAGGAAAAACCATAGCCTTGACTAGACTCTGGACCTTAGTCGGCAAAGTAATGTCTCTGCTTTTGAATATATTATCTAGGTTGGTCATAACTTTTCTTCCAAGGAATAAGCGTCTTCTAATTTCATGGCTGCAGTCACCATCTGCAGTGATTTTGGAGCCCCCCAAAAATAAAGTCTGACACTGTTTCCACTGTTTCCCCATCTATTTCCCATGAAGTGATGGGACCGGATGCCATGATCTTCGTTTTCTGAATCTNCAAAATAGAAGTCTGACACTGTTTCCACTGTTTCTCCATCTATTTCCCATGAAGTGATGGGACCGGATGCCATGAAGGAAAGAAATCAGAGATCAGAGCAAAACTACAAGGAAATAGAGATCAAGAAAACAACAGCAAAGATCAATGAAATTAAAAGCTGATTCTTTGAGACAATAAATAAAATTGATAAACCCTTAGCCAGACTCATCAAGAAAAAAAGGGACAGAATCCAAATCAATAAAATTAGAAATGAAAAAGATGTCACAACAGACACCATAGACATACTAAGAATCATAAGTGATTACTACAAACAACTATATGCCAATAAAATGGACAACTTAGAATAAATGGATAAGTCTTAAAAAGATACAACTTTTCAAGACTGAACCAGGAAGAAACAGAAAATATGAATACATTCAATCACAAGTATGAAATTGAAACTGCAATTAAAATTATCCAACAGGAGGTCCCCTGGTAGCTCAGTGGTAAAAAAAAATCCACCTACCAATACAGAAGATACAGGTTCAGTCCTTGATTTGGGAAGATCTCACATGCTGTGGAGCAACTAGGTCTTTGTGCCAGTACCACAACTATTGAGCCTGTGCTCTAGAACCCAAGAGCCACAACTACTGAGCTCAGGTACCACAAACTGCTGAAGACCATGTGCCTAGAGCCCATGCTCTGCCACAAGAGAAGCCTCGGCAGTGAAAAGCCCACACCACACACTAGAGAGCAGCCCTCACCCACCACAAAGAGAAACCCCATGCAGCGACGAAGATCCAGCACAGTCAGAAAATAAATGAATACAATTATTTTTAAAATCTTCCAATAAACAAAAGTTCAGGATTAGGTGACTGGTACAGGACTGGATGAGATGAGTGCAATTGTGTGATAGTTTCAGCATTCTTTGCATTGTCTTTCTTTGGGATTGGGATGAAAACTGACCTTTTCCAGTCCTGTGGCCACGGCTGAGTTTTCCAAATTTGNGTCGGGAAGATCCCCTGGAGGAGGACATGGCAACCCACTCCAGTGTTCTTGCCTGGAGAATCCCATGGACAGAGGAGCCTGGCGGTCTACAGCCCATGGGGTCGCAAAGAGTCGGACACAACTGAGCACACACAGAGTCATAACCTGACTGAGACTGGGGAGGGGAGGGGAGGGGAGGCGGAGAGGCAGCGCTGGGGGAATGGGGTGCTACGGGCAACCCCCACCTCCTAGGGAGGACGCAGGCTGGGGTGGGGTGTGCTTTCAGCACAGGCCTGGGATCTGCGCTGACCACCCCCCGACCCGTACAAGGGCCTCCCCCACCCCACTTGGGTTCCTGGCTCTCTGACCACGGCCACAGTCTCCACCCTCCACTGTCCTCTCTGTTCATGAGCACTGCACCCCCAGGTGGCCCCCCGAGGCCCCAACCCGGGCACTGAGCCCAGGACACACCTGGCGAAGTGCGTGGTGAGGATCCCCTCCCAGCGTCTCTGGCCAGTCCCCTGGGAACACCCCCCCCCGCCACTGGCCTGGCCCCCTCTGGAACTCCCTCTCCCCCTNTCCTCTCTGTTCATGAGCACTGCACCCCCAGGTGGCCCCCCGAGGCCCCAACCCGGGCACCGAGCCCAGGACACACCTGGCGAAGTGCGTGGTGAGGATCCCCTCCCAGCGTCTCTGGCCAGTCCCCTGGGAACACCCCCCCGCCACTGGCCTGGCCCCCTCTGGAACTCCCTCTCCCCCTTGGCTCTGAGCTGTGGAGCCTGAAGTCACAGAGGATCTGTGGCCATGTGAGGTGAGGGGGCATCCTGCAAGGAGTTGCCCGGTGGGGCGGGGAAGGGCATGGCTGCCCCAGGACAGAGGGGCGGGGCCGGGGTGTCTGAGACCCTCCTGGGGCAGCACTGGGAAGGCGGCCTGTGGGGCTGGGGGCCAGGAGGACACTGCTGGCCGGGGAGGAGGGCTGGACAGGGATCCACGCCTGCGGGAGCTGCCAGGCAGTGGGGCTGAAGGAATGGTTCTTGGGGTGGGAGCGGGCAGTCCTTGCAGGAGGAGATGGGGCCACAGCTGCTCAGTGAAGTCCAGGGGCTGACAAGGGCCCCAGGGCTGAGGGCACTGGGTAGCGACATTGGCTGCTGGGGGGCGATGAGCTGGGGGACAGAGAGGCCAGGGATGGGCGCAGCTGCACGGCCGGGGGGCCTGGTGTGAGGCTGGGCCCAGCAGAGCGTCTCCGGGACAGTGACTGCTAAGGCGGCCTCGCGGGCCCAGGTGAGGCTGGCCGGGTGGAGAGCGGGGCTGCTGAGGGCCCCCAGTGCCCCTGCCCCAGGCCGGTCATCCGTCCATAACCACTGATGAAAAGGGACCTGTGTGAAGTGGCCCCAGAGAAGTTCAGGGCTGGAGACAGGCCTGTTCAGGGGCTTGTGGGCAGGCGGTCCTGAGGATCTAACACTGGCAAGAGACCTAGATGGAGGCCCCTGCCTCCACACACCCCGGACACGACCAGCCCGCCAACCACCTGGGCAAGCTTGGGCGACTGGGGCCCCACGTGGCCCACTGCGTACAGCCCAGCCAGAGGTGTCCGAGGCCCGCCTCTGCCCCGGGACAGGCCAGGAGCTGTGTCGCCCCACCGGCCCGGCTGCGCCCGCCCCAAGGACACGAGGGCGTTCAAGGGCAGCGCCCAGCCTTACCTCCCTGCGAAAGGGCTGAGGGTCTGGAAGGAAGCCACGTTTCTTGCCAGCCTCCCGTCCAGCTCGGAGCATCCATTGTCCGTGAAACCTTTCGAGAGAGGAGCACCGGGACTTCACTTCCTACAGGCCGGCGGGGTGGGGAGGGGCTGCCACTTTGCAGGGAGTGAGGTGGTCCCCCCGCATCCCCACGGCAGGAGGCACAGGGGTCCTGCGCTCTCGCCCCTCTGCGGAGTTGGAGGTGGGGCGAGGAGGGGGCGGGACGTCAACCTCAGAACCGGGGCCCACCCCTCCCCTGGCAGAGGCAAGGTGGTGACAGCAGGCACAGAGAGACAACGGCCGGGGTCTACTCATCATCCCCCCTCGAGGGGAAGAGACCCAGGGGCAAGGAGAAAGTGGGGGTCCCCTGGCTGCCAGCGGGGCCTGGGGGTAGCCCTACCTATGGGCTCGCTGGCGTGGCGGGCCCTGGGGCTTGCACTCTGCTGCCGCTTCCAGCCAGGGCTCCAGCGCACCGTCTCCGTGTCCGGGAAGACAGGGGTGGAGAGAAGCGGCCTGGCCCGCAGCGCTGCCCAGTCCCAGGGCGCCCCTTGGCCCATGCTGGGCACCAGGGCTCTGGGGCAGGCCGGCGTGCTGGAGCCGGAGGGCAGCGGCCCCGGGCCAGGCCCCACCAGCGCGTCCATTGCCTCGGAGCGGCGCAGCTTGTCTGTCAGGACATCGATCCGCTGCTTCAGGATGTTGGCCATGGTCTCCAGGGCCTGCAACCGGGCCTGCTTGTACCGGAAGTGAAGGGGGCCCGGCATGCCCAGGCGCTCTGACTCCTCAGGGTCCAGGTAGATGCAGAGCCCCGGGCTCCGGCAGTGCATACTCAGGTCCTGGAACTTCAGGGGCCCCAGGGAGGAGCTGGCTGGCGTCAGCAGGGGCGCGCCCTCCCAGCCGTCTTGGGGGCCTCCCACCTCCAGAGTCTTGGTGGGGTTCAAGGCTCTGTTCAAACACAGGCAGAAGCTGCAGGGAGAGAAGGGACAGGGATCAGCCTGGGGGGCAGCGATCGTTTCCACGTGCGAGGGATACACGCGTGCACAGGGGTACACGTGGAAGCAGCTTCCGGGCCAGGCCCAGTGTCTCTTCACTGCATCCGTTTGTGACCGCGGTGATCACGATGGACCGCGCGCACCTACTAGAAGGAAGGAGACTGGTTGGCAATGGTTTCTTGGCTGTGACCCCAGAAGCACTGGTAACAAAACAACAAATAGGCACCTTGGGCTACTTCAGAGTTAAACGCATGCATGTGTCAAAAGACCCCATCAACAGAATGAAAACACAGCCTTCTCGACTCCCTACTTTTGCATTCCAATCTCCTCTGATGAAAAGGACATCCTTTTATAGTGTTGGTTCTAGAAGGTCTTGTAGGTCTTCATAGAACCAGTCAGCTTCAGCTTCTTCAACATCAGTGGTTGGGGCATAGACTTGGATTATTGTGACGTCGAATGGTTTGCCTTGGAAACGCACCAAGATCTTTCTGTTGTTTCTGAGGTTGCCTCCAAGTCCTGCATTTCAGCCTCTCTTGTTGACTATGAGGGCTGCTCCATTTCCCCTAGGAGACTCTTGCCCGCAGTAGTAGATATAATGGTCATCTGAGTTAAACTCTCCCATTCCAGTCCGTTTTAGTTCACTGATGCCTAAGATTTTGATATTCACTCTTGGCATCTCCTGCTTGACCATGTCCAACTTACCTCGATTCGTGGACCGAACATTCCAGATTCCTATGCAATATTGTTCTTTACAGCATCAGACTTTTTACTTTCACCAGCCAGACACATCCACAGCTGAGCGTTGTTTCTGCTTTGGCCCAGCCACTTCATTCTTTGTGGAGCTGTTAGTAATTGCCCTCTGCCTTTTCCCGGTAGCACATTGGATACCTTCTGACCCAGGGGAGCTCGTCTTCTGGTGTCCTATCTTTTTGCCTTTTCATACTGTCCATGGTGTTCTCGAGGCAAGAACACTGGAGTGGCTTGCCATTGCCTTCTCCAGTGGACCACATTTAGTCAGACCTCTTCAGTATGACCTGTCCATCCGGGTGCCTCTGCACACCATGGCTCATAGCTTCACTGAGTTTTGCAAGCCTCTTCACCATGACAAGGCTGTGATCCATGAAGGGGATGTTATGCGTATTTTAAGTGAAATGTTTGTAAGTGAAAAAAAAGGACACAGTGAAGCAAGATGAAGGACCTAGAGCCGCCCCGCCCATGGAGATGGACGCCCCCCAGCGTCGTGTCCAGCCGGAGGAGCTGCGCAGCGAGGACCCCTGCAGCCTGTCTGATGGGGGGCTGCCCGTGGGGCGGCAGTCGACACAGGCGTTCAGTGTGTGCACGCTCACTTTGGGCCTGTGTCCTCGTCTGGGTGTGACCAGACACCAACCCTGAGAAGTTAAAAAGAGGTGCAGACCCCGGGCTGCCCTGTGGATCCCGAATCTGGGGATGTGGCCCAGGGACGTGCACTTTTAAGATGAAGGAAGCAAAAAGGAGCCAGAGAGAGAAACTTCCAGGAGCCAGGGGTCAGGGGAGGGTGTCCGATCCACTGAGGTGAGCGGCTGCAAAGAGGAGTGGGTGCTGAGCTCCAAGAGGTTCAGCCCAAAGCCCCTCCCAGAACCTGGCTGCCAAAGGTGCACCCAGGGCGCAGGTTCAGAGCAAGCCCAGGGCAGGCAGCTCCTGGTGGGGCGGTGCCTTGCGGGGACCCCTGTCCTCAGCCCCTGTAGGTCCGCTCCTCCCCACCCCAGCCACAAGTGGATGACGCTCCCAGAACCCGGCTGTGAGCTCCTTGTCACATTGCCCTCCCCTCATCACCAGGCAGGTGGCCAGGAAGTGGCTGGCCCTGGCCGGAAGCCCCCAGGGCACTGCCCACAGCCCTTCGCCAAGGGGACGAGCACTGGGAAGGGCAGCCTCCGGGGAGCCTGGACGCTCGGTCCCCCAGAAAGGCGGCGGGAGGTCTCCCACCCTGCACTTCAAGATGCTGCCGGGGGAGGCGCCGCCTGTACAGCTGCCCCCAAGAAAGGAAAGGGCACTGTGGTGAAAGCCGAGAGAGAACGTGACAGCAAGGGGGAAGCACGGGGAGGTGTGGGCGAGGACGGGACGGACGGCTTTCCCGCACTGCTGGTGGGGATGCGAAGAGGCGTGGCTGCAGCCAGTACAGCCCAGTGGCGCCTCCGTGAGTGACACAGACGTACCACGGGACCGGGCAACTCTCCTCCTGGGCGCGTGCACAAGAGAGCTGCAAACAGGTGTTCAGATGTTTCAGTCAGAGTGGCCGAAAAGGGGAAACAGCCCACAAGTCCACGAGCTGACTACGGGTGTGCAAACTGTGGGAGATGCCCCAGAGGAATGTTACTCAGCCGTAAAAAGGAAGGGAGTCCTGACGCAGGCTGGAACAGCAATGAGCGGGGAAAACACGCTCAGAGGAGGGAGTCAGGCACAGAGGCCCCGTGCTGTCTCAACTGAACCTGAGACATCAGAAGAGGTGAGTCCAGCCAGCGCCAAACAAATCCACCAACAGTAAATGCTGGGGAGGGTGTGGAGAGAAGGGAACCCTCCTCCACTGTTGCTGCGAATGTAAGTTGGTACAACCACTACAGAGTACAGTATGGAGGTGCCTCCAAAACCTAAAAGCAGAGCTACCATATGACCCTATGTCCTGGGCATAGGGTAGTCCTGGGCATTTATCTGGAAAAAATAAAAAATAAAAACGTGATCCAAAAGGATACACGCAACCCAGTGCTCATTGCAGCACAATTTACAGCAGCCAAGACGTGGAAGCAACCTAGAGGTCCATCAACAGAGGAATGGATAAAGAGGATGAGGTGCGAATGTACGGTGGACGATCACGGCCATAAAACAATGAGATAATGCCACTTGCAGAAACATGGATGGACCTAGAGAGTGTCACACTGAGTGAAGTAAGTCAGACAGAGAAGGAGAAATGTGTGACATCCCTTATATGAGGAATCTGAAAAAAAGAAAAAAAAAGACACGAAGGAACTTACTTACAAAACAGAAAGAGACTCACAGACTCAGAGAGTGAGCTGACAGAGGCCGGGAGGAAAGACGAGGGGAGGGGATAGTTAGGGAGCTCGGGATGGACATGTACATGCTGCTGTATTTTAAACGGATAACCAACAAGGACCTAGTGTATAGTACATGGGCAAAAAAAAAAAAAAAAAAAGCTGAGTCCATAAGGATTAACAGCAGACTGGGGATGCCCCAGGGCTCGAGGAGGAGTAGGGGGGTGACTGCGAAAGGGAACTGCATTTCCTTTCGGGTGATGACATGTTTTGGGACTAGACGGAGGTGGTGGTTGGTTTCAAAATATTGTGAATGTGCTAAGGGCCCCTGAATAGTTCGGGTTAACTTTACGTGACAGCAATCTCACCTCAGTGGAAACTGACGTAGCCCTGATCACAGGCTCTGTGCAGCTCTGGACAGAGTGAGCCAACCCCTGCCCGGGAGAGCCCCCCAGGAACTCCAGCCCCGGACGCTCACACCCACCTGCCCGGGGCCTCCTGGTCCCCCAGCACCATACCGGAAGTCACCTTGCTCCACTGCAGCACCGGCGGCCCCGGCCCAGCAGCAGCTTCCAGATCCTAAAGCAAAGAAGGATGCTGTCAGACCCAGCCCAGCCACAAGACCCCAGACCCTGTCTCAACCTCGGAGCTGGCCCCGGCCTCCGCGAGAATCACAGGCTGGTCCCTTCCGGGGGAGGGTGGGCAGAGATGGAGGCAATGGGGTCCCCACAAAGCCCCCTGGAGGCCAGGGGAGCTGGGTGTCCGAGCTGCCGCATACCCTGGACTGTGCCGCGTGCGGGACGAAGGTCACAATGCCGGGGGTCGTCTGGGAAACCACGGGGACGGCTCTGCCCAGCATGGCCTCCCTCTGCTTCCTGTGGGCGCCCTGGAGCCTCTGGTTTCTGAGCTCCAGTGAGTGCATGGCTGAGGCCTTCTCCTTGAGGGCCTGTTGCCGCCAGGCTGCAGTCTTCTGGTGCATGAACTCACGCAGGGACTCGGAGCTGTGGAGGGGGCCCAGGGCCCCCCGGGGCTTGGGGCAAGGCCGAGGTGGCCGCACCTCGTTCTCCTTCTCAAGCGCGTTCCGAAGCGCACCGTGGCTGGGCCTTGGCCAGGCGAGCTTCACCCCCGAGGGGGTCCTCAGGGGACCCCTGCCCTGATACAGGGAGCTGGGCCCCTGTGTGAAGGAGGCACTCCAGGGTCGCCAGGTGGATTGGCTCGGCGTTTCCGGAGGGCTCCATGGCCTCGGGGAGGGGGCTGCTGGGTCTTCACAAGCAGTCCAGGCCCTCTGTGGACCCCAGGCCTGCCCAGCCGAGGCGCTCCAGGACCGCTGCAGGAAGGGGACCCACCTTTCGGGGGGGCTCTCGGGCCTCTGCAAGGAGAGGTTTCGTCCTGGGAACGCCCAGGTCTTTGGTGGGCAGGAGGCCTGCCTGGCCGAGGCACTCCAGGGCCGCTGGGGGAAGGAGTTCAGCCCTGCGGTGGGGCTCATGCGTCTCCGGAAGGAGGTGTCCCGTCCTGGGGCCGCCCAGGTCCTGTGTGGATAGGATTTCCACCCAGCCACAGGGCTCCAGCGTGGTGCAGCAGGGAGGCTCCCAGCCCTCTTGGAGGAGGGCACCCCGTCCGTCGGGGCCCCAGGGCTCTTCCAGAAGGAGCCCCGGACGTCTGGGGGTTTCCAGGGGCCTGGCTGCCTCCTCCCTGCCAGGTCATGCAGCTCCAGCCCACGGCTCGTGTGGCGGGCCCGGGCCAGCTCCAGCCCAGCCTGGATTTGCTGGCGGAGGTCTCGAAGGACGGCCATAGCAGCCTGGACGTTCACGGGTGGGTCATGGGAAGCCAGGGTGGGCACGCTGGCTGAGGGCATCTGCGGGTCACTGTGGACAGAGGCTGGACTTGTGCCTCCAACCTTCTGGCTGTGATCTGCAAAGGCAGGCAGTCACGGGGTTGCCAGAAGGAGCAGAGCCCCCCAGAGACCATCACCCCTCTTGGCTCTGTACTCAACATCCACTTGCAGAAGCCCTCTGGGGGCAGATGCCACGTCTGGGTGACTCACGGCTGTGCCCAGGAGTCTGGCACAGAGCCACCCTCTCTGAACATGTTGAAAACTGAGTGTGTGTGGGGGGTGGGGGGCGGGGGGGGGTGGTGACAGACGTCTCCTGGAGCCAGTGTGGCTGCAGGCCTGCATTCTCTAAGTAAGGACAGCCTGGTGGCCATGCCCTGCCTTCCAGGAGCAGAAATTTGCTTCTCAGGGACAGAAACCCTCTTTTTGTTTTTTTTAAACCAGCGACTCCCCGAAGCCCCTGTCTGCTGGTGGGTTTGGCGGGCGTCTGACAGGTCTCCGGGGGAATGGGTGCCGCACCGACACCCCGATGCCATTGCCGCCTGGGCGTCTCTCCCTCGGCGCCCACCCCCCACCCACAAGATGCCACACGGAGCGGAGCAGAGTCCGGGCGGAGCCACAGGGTACCTAATTCTGTGACGGGGGCCTGGTCTCTCGAGGGGACCTTGCTCTGGAGCCTGGGGCGGGCAGGCGGGGGCCCCAGCAGTACCCTCACCAGAGCTTGTCCTTTCCTCCAGGCACGAACACCAACCAACTCAGAATCTTAAAGAGAAAACACACATACGGCCAGGTGCCGGGGCCCTCCGCGTGCCAGCCCAAAGGGAGGGCTGGCAGCTCCTCGCAGAGCCAGGAGACCAGCTCACACACTCCCGGAGGGGACAGGGTGAAAACCCTTGGGTCCAGGCCACTCTGGCGCTGGGCCATACCCCAGCCATTAGCCAGCATCCTGGGCAAAGTTGAGTCTCAGGATGACCTGGACATGTGACCTGATTTCTCTGGCCCTCAAGGGTAATAAAACGCACTCCCTGTGAATTTCTCTGTAAAAATACTAAACGCAGGCACTCGAGCACCGCACACGCTCTGTTAAGGCTGGTCAATAGCAAAGACAATCGCTAGCACACTCAGAGCTCAAAGGGGTCGGGGGTGGGGGTGGGGTGGCACTGTCGATAATCACTTGCCCTGAACCAGAGGAAACTAATTTGTTTTTAAACTGGTGAGAGCGGGGATCAGGGTAGGAATCAAGGAAGCAGTTGCCAAGAAAAGGGGAAATAGAAGGCTGAATTTCTCTTTTCTTTCCTGAGAACAAAGAAGATAAAGAGAACAGTGAGCGGGCATGATCACTCCTCGTTCTTAACGGTTCCTAGTCTGTAACTAAGGTTGCTTTTCTGCCTCTAACTCTGCAGGAGCTCAGTCTGAACCTACTATCCTTCAGTGTCAGCCAGTCAGTCGTGTCCGACTCTGTGACCCCATGGACTGTAGCCCACCAGGCTCCTCTGTCCACGGGATTCCCCAGGCAAAAATACTGGAGGGAGTTGCCGTTCCCTTCTCCAGGGATCTTCCTGACCCAGGGATCAAACCCAGGTCCCTTGCACGGAAGGCAGATTCTTTCCCGTCTGAGCCACCAGGGAAGCCCTGCTATCCTGTAACTCTAAGCTGATCACCTCCTGTTCCTAGTGCTTCCCTTTACAGCCTGTAACTCTATGCTGATCACCTCCTGTTCCTGGTGCTTCCCTTTACAGCCTGTAACTCTAAGCTGGCCACCTCCTGTTCCTGGTGCTTCCCTTTACAGCACACTCTTTGGCAGACCACCTCTTGGAGGTCTCTTTTTTGCATTACAGGAAGGAGGTCACAGTACGACACGGGAAAGACGAAGGACCCAGATACTGGACTACCTGACACCAGCCTGTGCCTGTTTTTGAAACAATGCAAGAGGAACAGGAACAAGATCACAGGTCCTCCCGTCTCTGTTCTGTGGCACTGACCCCTGACGGTGAGCCCTCCTCTACGCGATCCCCAGATTCCTCTTGGGCACAGACCTGCTGGGTTCTCCGCCTCCTCCCGCTGAGGGTTAAAGCCACCCCTCCCTTTCCTCCAAACAAACTGGCTCTGTCTGTTTTTATTTGGCTTTGTTGGGCAGAGAAAGCTCAAGATTTTGGTGGCAGCAAAGCCACCCAGGGCAGCAGGATGAGGGGTCCAGACAGTGTGTGGAAACAAACAGCTGCCACGTCCCAAACATAAACACCCTCTTTAATAAATGCCATCACGTCATAAACATCATTTATCACGGTTTTACTTCATAATCCCAAATCACCCTCACCAAATGCCATTAGCAGCCCCACCATCATTACAAACCCAACCACAAGGGCCCTGGCAAAGGCAGAGGCAGGAAGCAGTGGCCGACCTTGAGCACTCACGCACGCGCCTACACACACACACACACACACACACACACACACACACAGCAGGGAGCCAGCCCAGGCAGCACCCCAGGAAAACAAAACCACCCAGACCGAGACTTGTCCTGGGGGCATTTCTGCCCGAAGACGGGGCCTCACAGCAGAGATCACCCACCTAGCACACCCTGCTCCCTAGACTCGGCGCCCGCCCTAGCCCAGGCTGAGGCTTGGGTCACTGGCCTGAGGACAAGCTCCATGGAAGGGAAGGGCAGCTCAGAGCCACGCCCCCAGAGGCCACGCCCCCAGAGGCCACGCCTTCCAGAGGCCAAGACCTCTGCAAAGCCACGCGCCTGGAGGAGTCCTCCAAGACACGCCCCCCCCTGCGACCACGCCCTCTGCTCCAGGCTCCTAGGGTAGCGCAGGAGAGCGCCGTTGTCACGCCCCCAGAGGCCACGCCTTCCAGAGGCCAAGACCTCTGCAAAGCCGCGCGCCTGGAAGAGTCCTCCAAGACACGCTCCCCTCCGCGACCACGCCCTCTGCTCCAGGCTCCTAGGGTAGCGCAGGAGAGCGCCGTTGTCCGGAGTCCCAGGAAAGTGAAAGTGTTAGTTTCTCAGCCCTGTCTGACTCTCAGCGACCCCATGGACTGTAGCCCGCCAGGCTCCTCTGTCCATGGGATTCTCCAGGCCAGAATACTGGAGTGGGAAGTCATTCCCTTCTCCAGGGGATCTTCCCGACCAGGGATCGGGATCACCTGGATTGGCAGGTTGGGTTCTTTACCAACATCACCACCTGGGAAGCCCCCTGTCCAACCAGTGAAAAAGTGAAAGTCACTCACTTGTGTCCGACTCTTTGTGACCCCATGGACTATACAGTCCATGGAATTCTCCAGGCAAGAATACTGGAGTGGGTAACCTATCTCTTCTCCAGGGGATCTTCCCGACCCAGGGATTGAACCCAGGTCTCCTGCATTGCAGGCAGATTCTTTACCAGCTGAGCCACAAGACATAGCTCCTCCTTTCTCTGCTCCTCTGTTCTCCAGCCACAGGCCTTGAGCAAGTGACCATTTCCCTGTACCGCAATTTCCCCATCTGTCCACAAGGATGAAAGAGTGAAGCAGTCACCCCCCACTGCAGGAGTTTCCCAGAAAGATCAGGCTTCTGCTGACCAGGGCTGAGTCCAGGACTGCCCACCTGCCTGCCACGTTTGATCTATGAGGGGGGCCTTGGGGGTGGGCTCCCCAGCGAGGGTCCTGCGTCCTGAATCCCAAAGCTGCTGCACTGCACGAAAAAGGCCACACTTGCTGGGTGGAGCCCTGAGCAGGGACCACGCTGGGTGAGGAGGGGGCCGCAGGCCCCTCTGAGCACCCCCANTCTCCGGGGGAATGGGTGCCGCACCGACACCCCGATGCCATTGCCGCCTGGGCGTCTCTCCCTCGGCGCCCACCCCCCACCCACAAGATGCCACACGGAGCGGAGCAGAGTCCGGGCGGAGCCACAGGGTACCTAATTCTGTGACGGGGGCCTGGTCTCTCGAGGGGACCTTGCTCTGGAGCCTGGGGCGGGCAGGCGGGGGCCCCAGCAGTACCCTCACCAGAGCTTGTCCTTTCCTCCAGGCACGAACACCAACCAACTCAGAATCTTAAAGAGAAAACACACATACGGCCAGGTGCCGGGGCCCTCCGCGTGCCAGCCCAAAGGGAGGGCTGGCAGCTCCTCGCAGAGCCAGGAGACCAGCTCACACACTCCCGGAGGGGACAGGGTGAAAACCCTTGGGTCCAGGCCACTCTGGCGCTGGGCCATACCCCAGCCATTAGCCAGCATCCTGGGCAAAGTTGAGTCTCAGGATGACCTGGACATGTGACCTGATTTCTCTGGCCCTCAAGGGTAATAAAACGCACTCCCTGTGAATTTCTCTGTAAAAATACTAAACGCAGGCACTCGAGCACCGCACACGCTCTGTTAAGGCTGGTCAATAGCAAAGACAATCGCTAGCACACTCAGAGCTCAAAGGGGTCGGGGGTGGGGGTGGGGTGGCACTGTCGATAATCACTTGCCCTGAACCAGAGGAAACTAATTTGTTTTTAAACTGGTGAGAGCGGGGATCAGGGTAGGAATCAAGGAAGCAGTTGCCAAGAAAAGGGGAAATAGAAGGCTGAATTTCTCTTTTCTTTCCTGAGAACAAAGAAGATAAAGAGAACAGTGAGCGGGCATGATCACTCCTCGTTCTTAACGGTTCCTAGTCTGTAACTAAGGTTGCTTTTCTGCCTCTAACTCTGCAGGAGCTCAGTCTGAACCTACTATCCTTCAGTGTCAGCCAGTCAGTCGTGTCCGACTCTGTGACCCCATGGACTGTAGCCCACCAGGCTCCTCTGTCCACGGGATTCCCCAGGCAAAAATACTGGAGGGAGTTGCCGTTCCCTTCTCCAGGGATCTTCCTGACCCAGGGATCAAACCCAGGTCCCTTGCACGGAAGGCAGATTCTTTCCCGTCTGAGCCACCAGGGAAGCCCTGCTATCCTGTAACTCTAAGCTGATCACCTCCTGTTCCTAGTGCTTCCCTTTACAGCCTGTAACTCTATGCTGATCACCTCCTGTTCCTGGTGCTTCCCTTTACAGCCTGTAACTCTAAGCTGGCCACCTCCTGTTCCTGGTGCTTCCCTTTACAGCACACTCTTTGGCAGACCACCTCTTGGAGGTCTCTTTTTTGCATTACAGGAAGGAGGTCACAGTACGACACGGGAAAGACGAAGGACCCAGATACTGGACTACCTGACACCAGCCTGTGCCTGTTTTTGAAACAATGCAAGAGGAACAGGAACAAGATCACAGGTCCTCCCGTCTCTGTTCTGTGGCACTGACCCCTGACGGTGAGCCCTCCTCTACGCGATCCCCAGATTCCTCTTGGGCACAGACCTGCTGGGTTCTCCGCCTCCTCCCGCTGAGGGTTAAAGCCACCCCTCCCTTTCCTCCAAACAAACTGGCTCTGTCTGTTTTTATTTGGCTTTGTTGGGCAGAGAAAGCTCAAGATTTTGGTGGCAGCAAAGCCACCCAGGGCAGCAGGATGAGGGGTCCAGACAGTGTGTGGAAACAAACAGCTGCCACGTCCCAAACATAAACACCCTCTTTAATAAATGCCATCACGTCATAAACATCATTTATCACGGTTTTACTTCATAATCCCAAATCACCCTCACCAAATGCCATTAGCAGCCCCACCATCATTACAAACCCAACCACAAGGGCCCTGGCAAAGGCAGAGGCAGGAAGCAGTGGCCGACCTTGAGCACTCACGCACGCGCCTACACACACACACACACACACACACACACACACACACAGCAGGGAGCCAGCCCAGGCAGCACCCCAGGAAAACAAAACCACCCAGACCGAGACTTGTCCTGGGGGCATTTCTGCCCGAAGACGGGGCCTCACAGCAGAGATCACCCACCTAGCACACCCTGCTCCCTAGACTCGGCGCCCGCCCTAGCCCAGGCTGAGGCTTGGGTCACTGGCCTGAGGACAAGCTCCATGGAAGGGAAGGGCACCTCAGAGCCACGCCCCCAGAGGCCACGCCCCCAGAGGCCACGCCTTCCAGAGGCCAAGACCTCTGCAAAGCCACGCGCCTGGAGGAGTCCTCCAAGACACGCCCCCCCTGCGACCACGCCCTCTGCTCCAGGCTCCTAGGGTAGCGCAGGAGAGCGCCGTTGTCACGCCCCCAGAGGCCACGCCTTCCAGAGGCCAAGACCTCTGCAAAGCCGCGCGCCTGGAAGAGTCCTCCAAGACACGCTCCCCTCCGCGACCACGCCCTCTGCTCCAGGCTCCTAGGGTAGCGCAGGAGAGCGCCGTTGTCCGGAGTCCCAGGAAAGTGAAAGTGTTAGTTTCTCAGCCCTGTCTGACTCTCAGCGACCCCATGGACTGTAGCCCGCCAGGCTCCTCTGTCCATGGGATTCTCCAGGCCAGAATACTGGAGTGGGAAGTCATTCCCTTCTCCAGGGGATCTTCCCGACCAGGGATCGGGATCACCTGGATTGGCAGGTTGGGTTCTTTACCAACATCACCACCTGGGAAGCCCCCTGTCCAACCAGTGAAAAAGTGAAAGTCACTCACTTGTGTCCGACTCTTTGTGACCCCATGGACTATACAGTCCATGGAATTCTCCAGGCAAGAATACTGGAGTGGGTAACCTATCTCTTCTCCAGGGGATCTTCCCGACCCAGGGATTGAACCCAGGTCTCCTGCATTGCAGGCAGATTCTTTACCAGCTGAGCCACAAGACATAGCTCCTCCTTTCTCTGCTCCTCTGTTCTCCAGCCACAGGCCTTGAGCAAGTGACCATTTCCCTGTACCGCAATTTCCCCATCTGTCCACAAGGATGAAAGAGTGAAGCAGTCACCCCCCACTGCAGGAGTTTCCCAGAAAGATCAGGCTTCTGCTGACCAGGGCTGAGTCCAGGACTGCCCACCTGCCTGCCACGTTTGATCTATGAGGGGGGCCTTGGGGGTGGGCTCCCCAGCGAGGGTCCTGCGTCCTGAATCCCAAAGCTGCTGCACTGCACGAAAAAGGCCACACTTGCTGGGTGGAGCCCTGAGCAGGGACCACGCTGGGTGAGGAGGGGGCCGCAGGCCCCTCTGAGCACCCCCACCCGCAGGCCCCGACATCACTGGCTTCCCCATTAGCCAGCCAGAGGGGTCCAGGTCAATAAATGGGCCCTGGTGGGCACGTTTTTCCTTCCGCAAAGCAGTTTAACGGCAATTAATTTTTTTACGAGAGGATTTTTAATCTGTGGAAATGGATGAAGTCCCCAAGTGCCCTGTCAAAGTTCCAGGGCCAACCTAATCTATGATAAAAAATGCAAAGTGAGGTGCTATAATCTGAAATTAAATATCGGGCTTCATTTTCCCTCAGCCCGGATGGATGAATATTTTATAACTATTGTGATTTAATTTTTTGTTAACTACAGCAAATTTCTAATTCATCCAATCCCCCAGTCCTGTGGCTCTGACCTCTGAACCCAAGCTCATCTCTTCTTGGCCCAGCTGTGGCTTTGTCACTGACAGAGACTAATGGTCAGCGCCGCCAGGGTGAGGCGGCGGCTGCGGTGATGAATGCCGCCCGCGGCACGCCCTTTTGACCCGGTGTCAGGCAGAAGGCAGGTCATTTTTCAAAGGAGCCATTAAAATAAAACAAACCCCACGGTCCAGGAGCAGAGGGAAACCTGCAGAAAATTGTTATATTTTGTGCCTGTTCAGTGGCCTGTCTCCTGGCATCCCTCACTCTTTCCAGTGGAGGTTTTGCCAACATGCCCCCACATTGCTCTGGGCCCACCTCCACTGAGGCACGAGGAGGACAGTCACTCAGTCCACTGGCACTGTGGGTTTGCCCAAGGGCAGAGGAGGCAGGTATCTGAAGATGTGGGCAGATCTCACGGTGGCACTTCCCTCCAGGACTGCAAGATCGTGCCCGGGGAAAACTGAGGCACAGAGATGCTCAAAAACAGCTCCAACACCAGTGTTGCCTACTCCGAGCAAGATCGGGGTCCCCACAGAGCAGACCTCAGCCCCCGAGCACTCTCCCCACCTGGGGGGGCTCTCAATTGGTGTCCCCAAGTCTGTGGTGTGGTGGTCTCAGAGCCCAGGCCCTGAGGGTGGGCCTGCAGAAGGCCTCCAGGCGCGGGTCCAAGTGTGCACAGCTGGGCTCTCTCAGGCGGGGAGCACAGGGCTGGAGCCAACCCTGGTTGGCCTGTGTGACCCCCGGCAGGCTGGTGAACCTCTCTGAGCCTCAGTTTCCTCATCTACAAAATGGGCGAGCCCGTCTGCCTCCGAGGACAGCGGTGAGGAGTTACACGAGCCGCTGTTGCCTGCGTGCTTGGCACACACGGGCAGAGGGAGCCCAGCCCTGAGTGTGTCACCCCATCCCGCCCAGCCTGTTCTGAAGGAAGGCCCAGAAGAAGGCTGCCCGCTCCGCTCCCCACAGCCCACATCCAGCTCATTCACCCCACAAGCTCCACGAACCGGCCAGGCTGGGCAGCTGGGTCTTCGCTGGACACAACCTCATGACCCACCCTCGGGGAGACGCCTGAGTTAGGAATTTCTCTACAACCAAGCAGCCCAGCATGACCCCTGCACAGAACTCTCAGGCAGCCGACGCATCCTCCCCGAGGGGTCATGGGAAGTGGGCACTGCCCGGCCTTTCCTCCCACCAGGCACGCCAGGGGAAGCAGGCCTCCCGGGCTCCCTGCCTGCTGTCTACATTCCAAGCCAGGTGACAGGGAGACTCATCCCTCAGTCACGCTCCCCGCCGTTGACGGCAGCAAAATGGCCACAGCTTGTCCGGCGACGCTGAGTCACGAGAAGGCGATGCTGAGTCACGAGAAGGCGATGCTGAGTCACGAGAAGGCGACGCCGAGTCGCGAGAAGGCAAGCACGTCCACCAACCAGCACCTCACCTGCCCCCCCACTTCACGTCCGCCTTTCCAAGGCGCAGCCAGTGTAGCACCTGCCATCTGGGCTCCAGAAACAAGCCACGTGCCCGCCTCCTGAGCCTGGACCGTAACGTCCTGTCCCCAAGCCCTGCCAGGCCCCGCCTGGGCCAACCCTACCTGTGTCTTTGGCAGCTCTCCTAGGGGCAGGTGGCTTGGGGGCCTTCTCTGATTTCATCCTTTTGGTTTTTTCCTGTGCAACTTCACCGAGAGGAGAAGAGGGAAGCAAGGGAGAGATGGTTGAGTAGCAACACAGCACACGGGTCAGCCTGCTCTCCAGCCCCTGACTGTCCCTGCAGGCCGCCCCCTGCCCCACCAGGGAAATCCTCTGCAGGGCTGGGCTCGCCTCGCCCTCCCTCACAGCCCTGACTGTGCACCAATCCCCAGAACCCCTGAGCACAGCCCCCGGTGCGAGCTGGCCCACAGCACTTGTGTTTGTTGAGTGAATAAATGACTGGATAGGCCCACAAGCAAAGCTGCGGCAAGCAGCTAGCCAGACAGGCCATCGGCTCATCAGGGAGAGGTTGTTCCTGTTCAGTGGCTCAGTGTCTGCCTCTTTGCGACCCCATGGACTGCAGCACACCAGGCCTCTCTGTCGTCCACTATCCCCTGGAGTGTGCTCAAATTCATGTCCACTGAGTCAGTGATGCTGTCTAACCATCTCGGTCTCTGTTGCCTCCTTCTCCTCCTGCCCTCAGCATCAGGGTTTTTCCCAGTGAGTCAACTCTTTGCATCAGGTGGCCAAAATATTGGAGCTTCAGCTTCAGCATCAGTCCTTCCAGTGAATATTCAAGGTTGATTTCCTTTAGGATTGATTGGTTTGATCTCCTCACAGTCCAAGAGACTCTTGAGAGTCTTTTCCAGCAACATAATTTGAAAGCATCGATTCTTCGGCACTCAGCCTTCTTTAAGCGCCAACTCTCACATCTGTACATGACTATTGGAAAAACCATAGCTTTGACTATACGGACCTTTGTTGGAAAAGTGATGTCTCTGCTCTTTAATATGCTGTCTAGGTTTGTCATAGACAAACCTTCCAAAGAGCAAAAATTTCATGACTGCAGTCACCATCTGCAGTGATTTTAGAGCCCAAGAAAATAAAGTCAGCCACTGTTTCCACTGTTTCCCCATCGATTTGCCATGAAGTGATGGGATCGGAAGCCATGATCTTAGTTTCCTGAATGTTCAGGAAAAGCAGTGTGCACCAGACCCAGAGGGGACTTGGCACAGCGGGGCTGCCCCAACTGGATGGGCGGGGACAGGAGAACCAAGTCCCGCAGCAGGCACGGGGGCCAGCTGCCCAAAGGCCAGTGTTCGGCCTGGCCCCTCCCTGTTTGGCCTCATTCATCTCTGTCCCCTGCTGGGTGGGGGCGGCATCTGGGAAACACCAAATGGCCACCCAGCTGGTGAGCCGTGAGAGCCGGGCCCGGCCCAGCGTGTCCCCGGGAGGCCCGGGGCGCGTGCGAAGAGAGGAATCAGGCCCCAGGGCTCCCAGGCCTCTGCAGAGCCGCGGGGTCCCGGCCTCGGCCTGTCTCTCCGGCCTCGGCAGGAGCAGCCTCAAGCCCCAGGTTCGCACAAAAGGACAAACCCCATAGGATTTCACTCCTATGAAGTCCCTAGAGGGGTCAAACCCCTGGAAACAAAGTAACTTTGTACGTGAACATGGAGAAACGGGAAACTCTGCGTGGGTGTGTCGTTGTGTCTAAGACTCGGCTGGACTGTGACCCGCCAGGCTCCCCTGTCCGTGGGATTTCCCAGGCAAGAGCACTGCAGTGGGTTGCCGTTTCCTCCTCCAGGGGATCTTCCCAATCTAGCGATCAAATCTGCATCTCTAAACTTTATGTGTATTTTGCCAAAATTAAAAAAAAAAAAAAAAAAAAGGCCAAGTCCTGACCCATGCCCTGCTTCCAGAGGATTCTAAAACGAGGAGGGGCTGGTGACCGATGCCACGGGCACCGAGCTCCCGGAGAGATCATGGCTGGATCATGATTTCAGCCGAGAGGCCCCAGCAGCCTCCATGTGGGGGATGGGGACAGGGACCTGCGGGACAAGCCAAGGCCATCGAGGTCCTCTGTCCCCAAGGGGAGAGACCAGGGAGCCGCCAGGGTCCACGATCAGGCCAGAGCTGGGTCAGAGAGAGGCTCTGCCTCTTGGCTTCACGTGGCCGGTGCCCCTCACTCTACCTGGGGCTGCACTTGGCTCGCACCTCTGGCTGGGCAGACCGGAAGCAGGTGTGTGGCTGCCAGCCAGAGGATGTAGACTCAAGTGTCGACCAATCCTCATCCCACCCTACCCACCACAGCGCAGCCAGGATAGGTGACGGACCCCTGAGGGCCTGACTCTTGAAAACCCTGGCCAGAGACCCCCGAAGACTCGGGCCTCCACGGCAGCCTGACCTCAGCTCCTGAAACCTCTTCCCGCCCCTTTCTGGGGTCTCCAAGAATCCTGCTGGACTATAGAGACGACCCCTCCACTCGGTGCCCACCCCACAAACTGAGCAAGCAGTCAGTGCCCAGACCTGCCTAGGTCTCCCTGCCCAGAGCCTTCCAACTGTCCTACGGCGGCAATGCCCAGGTTCCTTAGCCCTGGGAGCGGCTCCAGTGCCCCCCAAACTCAGATTCACCCCTCCTGCCTGCTGAGTGGGCCAGAGTCTACTGGTCCCTGGGCCCCTGGACCCTTCCTCCCCATCTAGAAGTCTGCCAGCCCAGTGTTGACCCTTCAGCTTCTCCCAGGCTGGGCAAGATCACCTGTGGGGCAGGTCGGCAATGCCTTCTGCCTGCAGAACGGGCCAGCAAGCCCAGGAGCTGATGGGAGCTGAACGGCCTCCAGCCCAGACTGTGGCCAGCCTGTGGCCATGCTGTGCAGAGCAGCTCAGCCAGCTGATGTCCTTGCCCGGGGCCCCCATGCTTTGAGCCCCAGCCTGCCCTGCAGAGCCCATCTGGATTCCTTCCCTGGTGACTGGAAGGCAGGCTCCAGAGAATGGCGGGCTGAGAGCAAATCCCTGCTTGGCCCCTTCGCAGCTGGGGTCCTCTCTGACCCTCAGTATCCTCCTCGGTGAGTGGGGAGGTACCAGAGCCAGTCCCACAGACTGAGAGAGAGGCTGCCTGGAGACTGCTGCCCACACCTGGTCTGAGTGTCCAGGCAGGCTGGGGGTGCTGGAATGGCTGGCCACAGGGCCACTCACCTGAGACCTGGCGCTGGGAGGTCCTGGAGGCCTCACGCCCCTGGCCAGGGGTTGCCTCCTCTTCCGCTCCACTTTCAGCTCCACTCAGGATGCCTGAGGTGAAAGTAAAAGCGAGTCACTCGTTCGCATCTGACTCTTTGCGATCCCGTGGACTACAGAGTCCTTGTCTAAGGCCCCGGCTTCCCTGGTGGCTTAGCTGGTGAAGAATCCGCCTGCAGTGCGAAAGACCTGGGTTCAGTCCCTGGGTTGGAAAGACCCCCTGGAGGAGGGTATGGCAACCCACTCCGGTACCGTTGCCTGGAGAACGGCTATGGACAGAGGAGCCTGGAGGGCTGCCATCTATGGGGTCGCAGAGTCAGAGACGCTGAGTGACTACGCACAGCACAGACCGGACGCCTGAGCCTGGGGCAGCGTGAGGACCGGGAGCCCACGAGGAGCTGGCCAAGGAAAGGTCCTCCTTCGGCCGCCGCTCAGAAGCCCCTGCTTGGAGGGCGCAGCCTCCCCTCGGGGGCCCGAGGGGGCCTTCTGCAGGCCTGCCTCCCGTCCACGCCCTTCGCACACCCTCCAGCCTCCCCGTACCTGCCCTTGCACCCACCCTCCCCTTTGTCTCCCCGAGGCGGTCTCCACGTGCTGGATGAGTCAATGCTTTCTCGTGCCTAAACCCAGCTTGCACGCAGCCCTGGGAGGGCTCAATCCCCACTCAGCTTCCCAGGCTCTGAGACCCTCCAGGGCTGTGGGGCTCACCGCCCCAGCCTCCCAGGGGGCCACCAGCCCAGGCGGGGCCCTGCCTGTGGCGGCCCGATCTCATCACTTTCTCCCCTCTCCCTGCCTGTTCCTCTCTGGGGAGAGCGGCCCCACTGACCTGGGTAGGCCGGGGTTGGTGGGGGCTTTGACGGCTTTCGGGCCTTCCTCCGGGGCGCTGGTGTGGGGGCTTGGTAGAGGTGTGAAGCGCTGGAAGGTGTCGAGGTGCCCAGCGAGGCGCAGCTTGCCTGCCGCTGGGCCTGGGCCCGGATCTTGTCCCTCAGCCGCTCCAGCCGGGGGTTGCTCTCTCTCGGCTGCCGCGGTGGCCTTGGCACCTGGGGGGCCCTCTCGGTCCAAGTCCTGTGGGGAGGGGTGCACGACTCGTGGCCCCCCGAGGAGCCAGAGAGGCGGCCCGACGACACGGAGCTGTCCCCATCCTTGGCCTCGTCGTCGGTCAACCACGTGCGGGTGCTGCAGGCCTGCCTCCGGCGGCCAGGCTCCTCAGTGCAGTCAGACCAGGCCGCAGGCGGAGGTCCCCGCAGGGCACCTGCCTGCCGGGGGGGCTCAGGCCACCGCACGGCCGCCATGGCATCTTCGGCTGCCAGTGGGCAGAGCTTGACTTCCCTTGAGGGAGAGAGGCAGACACAACTGGTCAGGCGCAGAGACGTGGAGGTGCTGAGCGACACGTCTCCATGCCCCCCGCCCCACACACCATCTCCAGGACCCTCCCGCTCCGTTCCCCTGTCTCAGACTGAGAAGGGGATGAAAGGTGAAAGTGAGCTCGCTCAGTCGTGTCCGACTCTCTGCGACCCCATGGAATGCAGCCCACCAGGCTCCTTCGTCCATGGGATTCTCCAGGCAAGAGCACTGGAGAGGGTTGCCATTTCCTTCTCCAGGGGATCTTCCCAACCCTGGGATCGAACCCAGGTTTCCTGCACAGTGGGCAGACTCTTTACCATCTAAGCCACCAGGGGTTAGATTCCTGGAGAAAGGGATGAGGGGCCAATAAAACGCCTCCCCCTTGGTGGGTAGCAGTGCAGCGAAGCTCTGACTCAGATCCCAACCACACCCCTTTCAGCTGGGCACCACCGTCAGCCCAATTTGCAGACTCAGGGAGGCGGCACACAGAACCACGCTGGCCCGTGACCCCGCTCCCCACACCACCTCGGTTGCCCTCCAGGAAGGCGTGACACCTCAACACCCGGGAGCTGACACGCGCACCTAAGTCGGCACAAACATGGCCCGGACTTGGCGCTGGCCCTCCGGAACGCCTGTCCCCCTGGCGCCCCGAGGGAGACGGGGCGCTGCCTCTGGCTCTCTTTGCGGTGGGGCTGGATCATGTCCCCCCGGCAGGCGGGCAGCATCACCATGACTGAGGCTGACATGGCAGCAGGGCTGGGAGCGAAGGCGGAGCCGGTGAGCCTCCGTCACCGTCTGCCCTGGGCCCAGACAGTGCTTTCACAGGGCAGCCCCGGGCCCACAGCCTCATGCTCGGCCGCCTGGTGTTCTCCCCAGTTCAAGGTGAGCTGGCCGCTGCCTGGCTCCCGGTGCTGGCCTGTTCCGGTCCGCTGGCCCATGCTGGAAACTCTCGGGACAGTCACGGAAACAGGGTGGGCGCAGTGGGCTGCCAGGCTCTGGACTGACAAAAGCCTGGGGTGGGAGGGCTTCCCACTGCACTGACCCTCAGTGCAGGGTGAGAATTCCGGGTGACCTCATGACAGCATAATAACCCCGTGTCACGCAGCAATAGAGAGCCGGGCCTGCAGCTCTTGCTGGGCCCCCCGGCAGCACGCCCACCCCAGCCCTCCTAGGGCACCGGGGCCAGCAGCTGCCGTGCGTGGTGAGCTGGCCTGGGCTGGGGTCAGGCTCGGCCTGGGCCAGAGTGGGGACGACGTGAGGGGCTAGGGCCGGGGGTGGGCAGGGGCAGGCATAGACTCAGCCGCATGCTGGTGTCGGGCTCGAGGGTCAGCTCGGGGTTGGGGTCAGCCTGCGGGTCCGGACACAGGAAAGGAGCCAGCCCAGGGCACGTCGCCAGCAGCCTGACGAGGGGCTGAGAGCTCCGGCCCTGATATTTCGGCCTCTGGGAACTGGTCCGGGGAAGCGGGCCTGGCATCCCGCTCTCTGGCACGGGCTCAGCACACCCCTTTGACCACAGAAATGATCGCTGTAGAGGCCTGAGAGTCCCTACCTGGCCACCTCCAGTGGGCTTCCCGTCACCTGCTCGACGAGCCCGGCGGGGCGGAGCGGTGGGGAGGACGTGGGCTCTGCGGTCCGCTGGCCCTGGGCTTGGCATGGTCCCCCAGGGGGAGAGCTGGTTCATTCCAGCTCTGCCCCAGCCAGCAGGGTCACCTTGGGCGACCAGGGACCCCACCCCCGCCCTGGGTATTGTGAGCTCTGGTGAGCTCACCCCTGCAGAGTGGCCAGCACTCACCAGCGGTCCGTCTGGGAACGGCTGAGGGGCTATGACATTTATCAGCGTTAGCAATAGCCCTGAAGGCACTCCTTCCAGAATGGCCCCTAAGAAAGTTGGAGAGTCTGCATCAAAAGTCCCCCAATCCCCCTCATTCCAGGCAGGCGTGGAGAATGGAAATCCGTCCTAGAGGTTCCTCTAAGGGACCCCCCCGGGGAGCCAGGGACGCCTGGAGGCGCTGCCCTGTGGGCAGGACGCCAGTCGGAGCGGAAGTGGCCCGGGACGGACCCTGCCTGGTGCCCCGCTCTGCCCTGACTCAATCTCCCCTGCCGCTGGCACCAGGTTGGGGCAGGTACAGAGCTGCCCGGACCCCAGATCCAGCCTCCGGCCCTGGGGCCCTCAAGCACACTGGCGGCCCAGAAAGACAGCATCTGTCTACAGTCAGGTTCCCCAGCCAGCATCCCCGTGGGGTCAGCTCTGCCCCGTGCCCCTGGCCTGGAGTCCCACCCTGCTCAGGCTGGCCCACTCCACTGGGGACGTCACCTGGTGAAACTGAAATAGATTCAGGATGTTTGCAAGTGGCTGGGGCCCCGGGACACTGACCCGGGTCTGCACAGGACAGCCCGCCCTTCCAGGAGGGCTGCAGGCCGCGGTGTGTCGTGGCACAGTGCCCGACATGCAGGAGGGGCGGCAGGTCTTAGGACGTGGCTGCAAGTTCGGGTGGCTGGGGGACACCATCAGGAATGACCGTGGTGTCCCCCACACAGCACCTGGAGCCTGGACAGCTGAGAGGACCCCCAGACAGCTCCCTCCTCATTCCCAAAGAGCCCCCTCCCCCCCTGGCAAATCCCCCTGCGACCTTGGTGAGGATGAAAGCCCTTCCCGGCCCCCCTTCGCTCTGGCTGCAGGATCACACACCCGAGCAGAGGCCTCACCCCAGGCCTCTGAATGACTTCCCTCTGCCAGGCCCTCAGGCTTCCCCATCAGTTGGGGTCCTTGGGGTGGCGGGCATCCTCCCAGCGTCCTCCGGACTCCCAGCCCCCTTCGGAGGGCAGAGAGAAAGGGTCCCTCTGAGGGGAAGTGGCAGGAACCCCAACACGAGCAGTTTCTCCTAACATGTGAGCCTGGTGACCCTTTGTTCCCAGCAGGGACTAAGCTGCCCCCAGCGGTCAGCGGAGACCGACTTCTCCAGGAGGAAGCTGGGCCATAAACACGGCGGGACAGTCACTTCAAACCCTCCATGTGCTCAGCTGTGTCCGACTCTGTGCGACCCCACGGGCTGTAGCCCACCAGGCTCCTCCGTCCCTGGGATTCTCCAGGCAGGAACACTGGAGTGGGTTGACATTTCCCTCCCCAGGGGAATCTTCTCCACCCAGGGATCGAACCTCCTTCAGCTCCTGCTTTGCAGGCAGTCTTTCTTTACTTCTCGAGCCACCGGGGCTACTGGCGATAAAAGCACAATCCTGGACACAAATGCGGGGCGCGCTTGGAATCGAACCCAATGGCCTCTGTCGCCCTGTGAGCTCTGACAAGCCTCGAGCAGGCTCCCTCTCCTCCTGCCCACCCAGCTGTGGAGCCCCTTCCAGACGCAGCCGCTCACCCGGGGAGTCAGGCTGCTCCCTGCCCAGGGCCCCCTGTTCTTGCCACCCCTGCACGCCACACTGTCCCTTCCCACGGTGGCAGCCCCCGGGCTCTGCGCCAGGCTGCAGCTGGATGGCCGAGTGGCAGTGTCGGGTCCCCCCGGGTCACGTTTTGCTGGCTCCAAGAAGGCCGCTGGGCAGAGGTGTGGCGGGGGGGCGGGGGGGGGTCCCTCCCCCCCCCCGCCCGCAGGTGTGCCTGCAGCATCTCAGCTGAGCCCCTCCAGCGGGTGTGGGGCCCACAGCCCGCCCTCCTGAACCCTCCCCAGCTCCTACTGGCCTGATGCACTCTCTCAGAGGAAGATCCCCTCCCCTCCCTGGGAGCTGGAGCCGGGTGGGGCCTCCTTGTGTCTGCTTCCCCTCCCTCAGGCCAGGGAAGACTATGGGGTGGGTGGCCTGAATGCAGATGCAGATGGCTGCGGGAGACCCTAGCCCAGCCAGCCCTGTGTGGAGGCGTTGGGGTCCCATCTCAGCTGTCCCACTGAGGGTCCCTTGGGGGGAGCCCCCCTCTGGTGGCTCAGACAAACCAGGCAGCAGTCCCTACAGTCTGCCGCTCCCCCGGAGCTGGGAGAGACAGCACTCTTGGGTCCCCAGGGCCACGCTGAATCTGATCAGAGCTGGGTGGGCTCACAAAGGCCGGGGTTCTTGGCTGGGAGGGGCTGGTGCAAAGAGCAAGCCCACTGTCCCTGGGTCCCTCTGCCTGGCTCCTGGGGGGTGCCGTGGTGGGGCCCCGACTCCAGGCTCGCCAGTTACCCGCTGGTGACCTCAAGTCGGGCGTTCAGTTTGCTCATCAGGAAAGGGGCACAACAGCACCTTCATTTGGTGGGGGTCTTACGAGTGTCAGAAGACACCTGGCACTCAGTGCCCGCCCCAGGCCGGGCACCCGCTGAGAAACGAGAGCTGCACGCCTCTGTCCACACTAGGGCCAGCCCAGGCCCCCTGCCGTGCCCGACCTCCGCAGCCAGGCCAGAAAGCGGTGCCCCGCCCGAGCAGCTGGTTCCGTCCCTCGCTGCCACCAGGGGCTGTCCCTGGCCAGGGTCATCGCCCCCGCAGCCTGCTGTAACGTGAGAAGCAGCCCCACCGGCTGGCAGAGGGTGGGCAGGTGCTGTCTCCTGGAAGCCGGCCTGGCTCTGCTCTAAACAGCCGCACTGTTTACTGTCCCCGCCGCGTCCCCAGGACCGCTGGCCCGAGCAAGCCCGAGCAGGCTGTGGCCTGCAGCCCACCACGCCCACGGCCCCTGGGGCCCCAGGCAGAGACCACAGAGGAGGTGCAGCAGCAGCAGTGGGCACGGCCCTGCACGTCGCCACGGCACCCGACGGCCGCCTGCTGGCCCAGCCCTGGGGACGAGGGCCTGAGAGGCTCCACAGGAGCAGGCTGGGGGGCTGAGGGCCGAGGGGCCAAGAGGCTGCAGGAGGCCAGCCCAAGGCTGAGCCAGGCCCCGGGCCCATCGGGAAGTGACCTGCAGACAGCCTGCCCTGAGGCTCAGAGACACTCGTGTCCCCTCGGACAACCGCCATACACACGGACACACAGCACACACACAACCACACACCACACACAGACACACACACACCAGAGACACATACCACACACACCTCACATACAGACAACACACACAGACACAGAACACACCACACACACCTCACACGACACACAGCACACACACACACACACACACCTCACATACAGACACACAACACACACACCTCACACACAGACGCACACCACACATCACACACATGGACACACGATACACATACCTCACACACAGACGCACACCACACATCACACATATGGACACACAATACACACACCTCACACACAGACACACAACACACACACCTCATGTACAGACAACACACACAGACACACAGGCACACACCACACATCACACACATGGACACACAATACACACACCTCACACACAGACACACAACACACACACCTCATGTGCAGACAACACACATCTCACACAGCCACATACCACACACATCTCACACAGACACACACCACACACATGGACACACATACAGATACCTCACACACAGACACACAACACACACCTCCCACACAGACACACAATACACACACCTCACATACAGACAACAGACACATCTTACACAGAGACACACCACACACGGACACACAATACACACACCTCCCACACAGACACACAACACACACACCTCACACACAGACACACAATACACATACCTCATGTACAGACAACACATACATCTCACACAGCCACACACCACACACATCTCACACAGGCACACACCACACACATGGACACACAATACACACACCTCCCACACAGACACACAACACATACCTCCCACACAGACACACAACACACACACCTCACGTACAGACAACAGACACATCTCACACACACACACCACACACATGGACACACAATACACATACCTCACACACAGACACACAACACACACCTCCCACACAGACACACAGCACACATACCTCATGTACAGACTCACACAGCCACATAGCCACACACATCTCACACAGACACACAGCCACACACATCTCACACAGACACACACCACACACATGGACACACAATACACACACCTCACACACAGACACACAACACACTCCTCCCAAACAGACACACAACACACACACCTCACACACAGACACACAACACACATACCTCATGTGCAGACAGCACGCACATCTCACACAGCCACACACCACACACATGGACACACGACATACACACCTCACATACAGACAACACACACAGACACACACCACACACAGACACACAATACACACATCTCACATACAGACATATAATACATACACCTCACACACACATACACAGCACACACCATACACCACACGTGGACACATCACACACACACAGACACCAAACACAGACACACAAAGGACACAGACACACACAAGCAACATAACACACAGACAACACACTATACATACATAGACACACCACACAACCACACACAGACACACAACAGATACACAACACGCCCTACGTGGCATACACACGACCCGCACAGGCCCAGTGTGCCCGCAGGTGAGCTGGCGCTGTCACCTTGCCCACAGCCACACAGCCCAGAGGCCTGCCCTGGGCACCACCTCCCTCCCAGACTAGGAGCACCAACGATGTCAGACAGGAGGTTGTGGACGCGACATGCCAGCCTGGCTCCAGCCTCGGCAGGGGCCGCAGCACACAGACCCCTCCTGGGGCAGGCAGAGGAGGGAGGCCGGTCTGCACTGGGCCCAGCCCAGGGAGAAGGGCCTGGGGAGGCCGGGAGGGGCTCAGGCAGAGCCCCCAAGGACTCACCTGCTGGAAGGCTGGGAGGACACCGGGCAGCGGCTGTGGCCCGGAGGCAGGCAGCAAGCGGAGCGTGGGGACCAGGGCTCCCCGGCCTCTGGGCCCTCGAGAGGCCGGGCGCTAGGCTGGGAGGGAAGCCGCCCTGATGTTGCCAGAGAAACCCTGGCGTCCGTCTGATACTGGGACTCCTCCTCCAGGCGCAGAGCCTGGGGACCTGTGCCAGGCGCCAGGGGCCTCACCTGGGCCAGTGCCCTGCCGAGGCAGAGGCAGACAGGCCTGCAGGACAGCCTCCCCACGGCCCCGGAACTGCCCGAGCCCCGCCTCCGCGGCTGCGGGCCCATCCAGCCGGCTGTCTCCCTCCTCCCCAGAGCCCCCACCCCCCACGCAGAGCTCTGGGAGCAGGGGCCCTGGAGGTGGACGGGCGCCCTCCCTTCCGACCCAGGACACCAGGTGTGGGTCCACGGGAAGCTCACGCCTCCAGGCCTGGCGACCGGGGGGGTGGGGGCAGGGGAGTGGGGGGAGGGGAGGTCCCAACACACCACACTCACCGCTCTCAAAGCCCCTCACGGCCCTGGGGTCACCATGGCAGCCCCGCCGGAATGGCGGGAGGTGGTGGGGGTTGTTGGGTACCTGTACCAGATGGATGCACATGCAGATGGGTCTTGGGGTCTGGGTGGCTGGGATGGGATCTGTCGCTTTCCTGTGGCCCTTATGCTGGTTTTCCAACTAGTGGTGAGTGGAGGGAGAGGTGTGTCCATCCCCCCACCCCTACCCTGTCCAGCTCCAGTCGAGGGCCTGTGGGGGCAGGATGGTGCCCAAGGGTCCTGGGGGCTGCCCAGTGAACGTCCACATCTCCCTGCCGACAACTTGGCTGGCTATGGGGCAGTGCCAGCAGGTGGCGCCCTCTCCCATCATAGTGGGGGTGCGGGGTGAGGGGGGGTCCCACAGGGCTTTGCTGTTCCTGCTACACCCCACCCCCACAGATATGTTTCTCCTCACCCAGAAAACTCTAGAAAACAGTATTTTGCCAAGAAAGCCTCTTGGTGTTCAGGAAATTTGAATTTAGAGGACAGGAACTTGCAACAGTCTGGCCTCTTACAAACTCAGGGGCATGTGTGCCCACTTGCCGCCCCTGGAGGTGGTATACGGGAGCCGCAGCCGCTCAGCCCCTGGGGAAAGTTGGACACTGGGGAAGACCAGCTCGGAATGGAGCTGGACCCTCCAGGAAAGACCGCCCTGGAGGTGGCCGTGTCCCTGGGCCGCAGGGTCCAAAGAGGCTGCAGTTGGCAGGTGTGGAGCGAGAGCCCCGCAGCCGGAGCCCAGCCCCAGAAGACGGATGGGCTCAGGTGTGTCCACGCAGGTGGGCTCTGTCCATCAGTGTCAGAGAGATGGGGAGAAGCCACCTGGCGTGAGGGCTGGACACAGGGGCTGGAGCCTGCAGGGAGCCAAAGTTCCTCCTTCAGAGCTTCTGGAACATTCCCCCCGATCCCAAGTTAAGCAAACGAGACCCCGACACTACCTGGGAGGGTTGGCGGGGGGAAGACCTCCGTCCTGACTCTGCCCCGGACTTCTGGCACCGCCTGGGGCTGCCCAGGCCAGTCGCTGCCCTGAGCGGCCACACCAGCCTGCGCACAGCCCCTCCCCCTGGGGTTCTGAGAGGCAGACCGCAGATCACCACCACTGAAAACAAATCACTTTTTTTCCCTCATTGGAAGGAAATGCTCCAGTTCCTATGCTGAGACAAGTCTCCCAGCCACCAGGCCACCTCTTCAGTGCACGGATTCCAGGCCTGAAAACCGGCTCAGGGCCAAAACCCCTGCCAGCGACTGTGGGTTTTTTTTTGTTTTTTTTTTTTTAATCAGGGCAGCCACCCTGGGCCTCTCAATCATCTGTCTTCATCGGCTCTGACCTGTGAGCGGCCTTCCCCAGAGGCGCCCGCAGTGAGAGTGGATGACAGCCACCGTCAGGACTTCAGGACGTCAGGACACAGGGCTGGGTCGACACTGACGCCCTCAGTCCCCCGTCAGGCCGTTACCACGGTGCTGCCCGAGGCCCAGCTGACAGCAGGTTTGCGGGGTCACGGATCCCCGTGATCGGCCCCCTCCCCAGTCTGTGGATGTAGAGCTGGACAACCCCACACTGGATCCATGTACCGTGGGCTAGGAGCTATTGCTGTGACCGCTGTGGGAAGGTCAAGGGTAGGAAAAGTCTCCCCTCTGCAGTTCAGAGAGTGAAACAAAACCAGCATCGCCTCCCGGTGCCCTCCTGGAGGGTTTGAAGGATGCAGGCTGGTCCCTGTACCTCCATTTCATTCGCTAGTCCAGTCGCTGCTGAAATGCAGTGGACCCAGGATGCTGACCACAGTCTGCGGGACAGGGTGATGCGGCCCCAGGGACACAGGGCCCTGCGGTGCGGGGCAGTCTCCATCCCCATCAGGGGCAGATGGCGTTGTCTACATGGGAGGCACACAGCGCCCGCTGCAGGCCTGCCCGGGGCTGTCTGTCTCCTCTTCCCTGAGCCACACGAGTCACATCCTCCTGTCCTCTCAGGGGCGCAATGCTGCCGGGCTGGCCGATCAGACCCCAGGTGACATGCACACCCTAGAGGTGGGCCTCGGGCAGAAGCGGATACGACAGCCAGGACTTGGGAAGACCACAAGACCAGGAACGTCCCAGAGGTCCAGGGAAGGGTGGCATTCCCGGGCGTGCCCTCTAAACCCAGGCCCAGTGGTTACATCTCACACCTGCTGCCAGCCTCTCGGCTTCTGGAGAAAGCAGGGCGCACCTCCAGGGGTGCACTCTGGCCCTTTCCCAGGTGGCGCAAAGGCTGCTGGCCTGGAGGATGGTCCAGAACGGGAAAGGGGCCCCAGCTGGCGGGCTGGTGTTGCCCGAGTCCACGATGGGCAACGCTTGTGGGGTGGGGATGCGGCCAGGAGGAGAGCCAGGGCCCAACCCGGGGCCCAGCAAGCTGGCATTGGAGGAGGGGCTCCACCAGCCTGGGCCTGAAGGTCTGCGTCCTCCCCGGGGCCCTAGGTGCTATGTCTGGATAAGGAAGGAACTGAGGTTAAGCGAGGTCGTGGGGAAGCAGCGGCTGGCCCTACAGGATCCAGCGCCCTTACAAGAGGAGACCCCGGGGCCCCCACTCTTTCCTTGCCCCCATGCTCATGCCCAGAGGAAAGGTCGCGTGAGGACACAGCCAGAGGGTCCTCACCATGAGCCAGATCTGCCTGGGCCTCGATCTTAGACTCGGTGGTGTTTCGTTACACAGCTCGAGCTGACTAAGAGACACGCTTGCTGGGCTCTGACACAGACGCCAGGCCAGGCTTCAAGCCCTCGGGAGCTGGGCCCAGGGAGCCCACCCAGACCGGCCCAAGAGGGCTTTTTTCTTTTGACGTTTATTTTGGTTTTTGGCTGTGCTCAGCCTTCATCGCTGCACAGGCTTCCTCTTGTAGCAGCGAGCAGGGGCCACTCTTGGCCCAGTCCTTTGGCCACCTGATGCGAGAGCCAACACTGGAAAAGACCCTGATGCCGGGAAAGATTGCAGGTGGGAGAAGGGGATGGCAGAGGGTGAGATGATGGGGCGGCATCACCGACTTGATGGACTCGGTGAGTCTGAGCAAGCTGGGGAGATGGTGAAGGACTGCATGCCGCAGCCCATGGGGTCGCTCAGAGCCGAACACGACTGAGCGACTGAACACAGCAATGGGCTTCTCGGTGCGGTGGGCTCCCCTGTTGCGGAGCGCAGGCTCGCTTCAGTAGCTGCAGTGCCCAGGCTCCGGGGCCCAGACCCAGTGGTGGTGGCACACGGGCATAGTTGATCTGCCGCATGTGGGATCCTCCCAGACCAGGAATCGACCCTGTATCCCCTGCATTGCAAAGTGGACTCCCAACCACTGGACCACGAGGTAAGCCCACAAGGGGGCTTTCTGATGGTTTACAGCAGCTCCTTGCCCTAATTCTGAGCTCTGACCAGCCCTGCAGAAAGAGGGAGGGACGCTGGGCCCTGGGGAGAGAGGCCCTGGCCCCCAGCTTTCCTTCCTTCCTGCAGCTTGCCCACCTAGCTGCCCCAGGCCCGATGCTTTTCTCTGGGAAAAGTCTTGTCCTGAGAGGTTTGTGGTCTGAAGGAAGGAGGGCTGTGCTGACCGAGGGGAGAGGGGTGGGTGGCAGGACCACGCGTTGTTCCCGCCGGGGGCTCCCAGGGCCTCACGCGGCAGCTGCCAGCTCTGTTCCATGGACGGCTGCCCCCGTACACGTGAGCTGTCAGCCCTCGATTCCTTAGGGCCACAGATACGGAGGCCCCACCCCCAGGGCAACCTGAAAACCATGCGTGGCCGCAGGGTTCGGCGTCCCCGGGGTCCTTCCCTCTCCCCGCCGCCTCGGGGTCCTGACCAGATGACCCGGATATCAGGAACAAGAGCCGCTGTCCTTGTCCCAGGGCCCCCATGATGAATCAACTCATGAGAAAGGTCCCTAGTGCCCTCCCTGCTTACTGCAACCCTGGGCTGAGGGCACATGGGGTTAGGAGAGGAGCAGAAAGCCAGGATGGGGGGTTTCCATGGCAACCACGAGCTGGAGCCCCGCAGAGGCTCTGTCAAGGGTGGGGGAACAGCAAGGGTGTGGTTCCACTCTCCTGCTTTCCGTCTGTTTCATCACTGCTGGGACAGACAGATGGACGTTGCTCGAGGACTCCATCGAGGGCAACTCCATCGAGGACTCCTCCAGCCACCGCATGCCTGCCTCAGGCCTCACCCGCCTCCCGGGTGGCCGGGGCCGGGCGAGGGGTGATCAGCACCTCTTGAGAACACCTGTGAAGAGCTCCTGGAGCCCGGGGTGTCCTGAGCAGCTGGCCGCCGCCCCGCTCTGCCCAGAATTCTGTGCCCCCAGGGCGCGGCACAGAGCCCTACCTGCTCCTCACCCCACCCTCCCCTCCTCCCTGGGAAGCCGCCACACGTCCCCTGAGTGCCCCGATTCTCCCTTGTTGTGGCTCTGGCCCAGATCTGGGGTGGCACGCTCCCCCTCCAGCTGGCCTGGCAGCCCAGACCTGCCCCAGAGTGACGGTGTCTGAGGGTGGGGAAGGGTGGGGGCTGGGCCTCGCCTCCTCCACACCTGGCGGTGGGCAGGGCCTTCAGGCAGGCAGATGAGGGGGCTCTCGAGGGGTGAGTGGGTATCACGGGAACCAGGGGTTCTCCAGCCTCAGTGACCACACTCTTGGCATGGCACGTGGCACATAGGTGATGAGCAGCAGTGCTCAGGGGCGAAGTCAAGGGAAATGAGAACAAGGGCAGGGGTAGTGAAGGGTGAGGCCCCTGCTGCAGGGCCCAGCGCTCAGAGACCTTTCTCTAGCTTAGCTGCTTTTCCATGTTCCCGGCCAGCAGGCCAGCTCCTGTCCCTCAGCCTGGTGGCCCCAGGGCACCTGGCCTTGCTGCCACATGGGGCGTCTGTCCCAGTCGTTGTTCAGCTGCTCAGGCGTGTCCGACTCTGTGACCTCATGGACCGCAGCCCGCCAGGCCTCCCTGTCCATCAACAACTCCCGGAGCTCACTCAAACTCGTGTCCATCGAGTCGAGGATGCCATCCGACCATCTCATCCTCTGTCGCCTCCTTCTCTTCCTGCCTTCAATCTTTCCCAGCTTCAGGGTCTTTTCTAATGAATCAGGTCTTCACATCAGGTGGCCAGAGCCTTGGAGCTGCAACATCAGTCCTTTCAATGAATATTCAGGTTTGAGTTCCTTTAGGATGGACTGGTTTGATCTCTGTGCTGTCCAAGATACTCTCAAGAGTCTTCTCCAACACCACAGTTCAAAAGCATTAATTCTTCAGTGCTCAGCCTTTTTTAATGTCTCACATCCATACACTACTAGAAAAACCATAGTTTTAACTATATGGACCTTTGTCAGCAAAGTGAAGTCTCTGTTTTTTAATATACTGTCTAGGTTTGTCATAGCTTTCCTTCCAAGGAGAAAACATCTTTTAATTTCATGGCGGCAGTCACCGTCCACAGCGATTTTAGAGCCTAAGAAAATAAAGTCTGTCACTGTTTCCATTTTTTCCCCATCTCTTTGCCGTAAAGTGATGGGACCAGATGCCATGATCTTCGTTTTTTGAATGTTGAATTTTAAGCCAACATTTTCACTCTCCTCTTTCATTTTCATCAAGAGCTTCTTTAGTTCCTCTTTGCTTTTTGCCATTAGAGTGGTATCATCTGCATATATGATGTTATTGATATTTTTCCCAGCAATCTTGATTTTAGCTTGTGCCTCACTAGCCCGGCATTTCACACGATGTACTCTGCATATAAGTTAAATAAGCAGGGTGACAATATACAGCCTTGTTGTACCCCTTTCCCATTTTGGAACCAGTCTGTTGTTCCACGTCCGGCTTTAGCTGTGGCTTCTTGACCCGCATACAGGTTTCTCAGGAGGCAGGTAAGGTGGCTTGGTATTCCCATCTCTTGAAGCAATTTTTTGTCTTTTTAAGGATTTGTTGTCCCAGAGGGGCCGGCAAACTCTTGGCCCATGGACCCCATGTACGAGACTCTTGTCTGCCGTGCTCCAGGGCTGTGCCAAGGGCTTCGCAGCAAGACCTCGTTCACTGGGCTTCCATCTGAGGGAGAAGAGAGATGCCCAGAGGAGGGCTGGGGCCCAGCTCGTGAGCAGGCCTGCTGCACCCCAAGCCCCGCGGCGCCCTGCGCTGTAGCCGGGCGGGGTCCCAGCACAGAGAGGCCTCTTCTCAATCCGTGACCATCTGAGCGTCAGCCCCGCGCCGGGAACCGCAGCGATCACGGTGGGTCCCTGCCCACCTGGAGCACACAGGCGCGCTGCCCGGCCTCCTGTCCACGGGTAAGGACCTGGTTACACGGCAGTGACACGGCCACGAGGTGAATGTCACTCAGCCTCCACCTCTGACTGTATCTGTGATGTCCCCATGATGCTCACAATATAATGTTAATTGAGAGCAGAAAACTACAGAACTACATGTTACATGACCCACGTGTGGGCGAGCCTTCTAAGTGCAATTCTGAGATGTGAGTGCAGTGGGGTAAAGGGTGGCCCCAAAGAGACACCCACCTACAGTGGTAAGCGTGACCTCGTTTGGGAGAAAGGGTCCTTGCAGGTGAGACTGAGATCCTAAATCCCATGCAAGTCCTTTCAGGAGGAAAGTCAGCACAGACACAGGGGAAGCGGGGTGACACGTGAAGATGGAGGCAGCGAGGGGAGGGACTCGGCCACAAGCAAGGGACACTTGGAGCTCCAGGAGCTGGAGGCGGCAGGGGGGACCCCTGCTGGACCCTCCACACAGAGCGGGACGCCACCAGCACCTAAATTCTCCCGGCTTCCAGAGCCGAGAGAACAGTTTCTGCCACTTGAAGCCACCCAGCTGTGGGTCATTTGTCACTGCAGTCCTGGGAGGCTACCCAGAGGCCACGCCCCGTAAGGTGGTGTTTACCCAGCACTGACTGGGCCTCCGTCACTGTCCCAGTGTGGGAGGTAAGGACCAGCAAGACGGGCCCGGGTCCAAAGTGAACCCAGGCATCGGGCTGTTAAACTCAGCCTGGCCTGGCTTCCCTTCCCCAGAGGGTCTGGGNGTGCCTGCTGTGGACAGGTGAGCACGGGCCTGCCCCATGGGCACCTGCCTCCTCCCCACAGGGCCTGGGGACACAAACCCAGTGACAACCTGCCAGCCAGTGGCCCAGGAATGCCGTGTGGCTGGGTGTCACTGGATGACGCGGTGGCGTGCAGCTCCGAGCACACCTCCAGCTATTTCCTGGGCGTGTCATCTCCCCGAGAGGCACTCAGGACCTCGGGGTGGGCAGATCGTTTCCTTCCGGGCTTCTTGCAAAAACCCACTGCCCACCCAGAGCTCCTACTCCAGGGACATCGAGGCCTCAAGGAGAGGACGTGGCGGTGGGTGGCGTCTTGGGGGCCTCGGGGCAATGAGTGGCACGTAGCGCATTCTTTCTCAGGGTTATGAGATGATCAGAAATGATGGTAAAAATGTGTGTTCTTTCCACCTAAGCACACATGTGCACGCATGTGTGTGAATGCATTTGTGAGTTTGGGTCTCTCCCCTCTCCCCGTCTACCTTTTGCCTCGAGTGCCAGATTGGGCACCTCTGCTGGTGGCACCTGGGGGTGACCCTGGCCCCCGTGGGCCCTGCAGGAGCAGTCTAGTGGGGAAGGGGGGCATGGGAAGGTGGGAGGAGGCAGGGTCTGGGAGCTGTCCCGCCGGCCACCAGGTCATCCTCAGCTTGCCCCCCGCCCCAGCAAACACCTGAGAGGGAGGCGTGTCTCAGAGGTCGCATGTCCTGCCTGAGCCTCGGAGCTGGTTCTTTGTGCGGGGATGGCCCCGGGCAGCCTGACCACCTTCTCCCAGCCTGGTCCTCACCTGGGGCCCATGTCAGCCTTGAGTTCTTGCCTCTCTCCAGAGGCCCAAGTCCTCTCCACCCCGAAAGGCTCGGCCAGACCCCTGCAACTGTCCAGTGCCACCTCCCTGCTGGCCTGTCTGGGGGACAGGCCCAGGAAGGGGTCAGTTAGGGAACCAGGCTTGACCTCAGCTCCCCCGAGGCCCAGCCCGGTGACCTAGGGCACCACGGCCCAGGCTGCTCACCAAGGGGAAGGGCGTGCTGATGAAGCGGATGCCAGGGAGGGCTGAGTGTCAGCGGCAGGCACGCGGCAGTTGCCCCCCGGCGGAGGCGGCGCTGCTGGCAGCTGCCAGCAGCAGGGTTGGTACTCTGAGTACGGCAGGAGGGGGGTGCGGCTCGAGGGAGGTGGTGCCTCTGGGGACAAGGTCCAGCATCGCTGCCTGCGCCACCCATGGCATCCTCTTGCCGCCTGTTAACTGGGGCTGGAAGGAGGATCCAGGTGGCAAACTGTTTTTCTTTCCGACACTCCTTTGGGAATGGAGGGAGGGGGTGTGCTCATGGCCTCCCATCGGAACACTCTGCCAGGGCGGGCGCACCGAGCGTCACAGGCGAGAATGTACACGACAGGACACGCGGAGCGCAGGTGTGTGCGGGTGGTAGGTCTCTGACCCCCAACCCCCTGGGAGGCCGGGCGGGGGGGGTGAGGAGCGGCCCCGAGGGTGAGCGGAACGGATGGGAGGGTGGTGAGCTAGGCCTACTGCTCCCAGGCCCCCCTCCTTCCCCAGACCTGCCTCCCGTCAGCCCTTGCTCTCCGTGGGGCTGAGGCACACTTAGTTTCACACCTGCGTGCTGCCTGTCCACACTACACCCTCCTTCCTGGGTCCTCTCCACGGGAGTTGGTTGGGTCTCTGGATGGGAGAAGACACATCTCCACGCCGTGTGGCGAGGACTGCCTGCAGGGGCCCAACAGGGAGGAAGCACGGCCCCAGCGGCAGGCACCCTGAGCTCTGACGGCCCGCCCAGCACCGTGACCGCCGCTGTCTGGACCCCCGATCCTTCCCGACCCCACGATCCTTCCCGACCCCAGTGGCCCAGGGCTGCTGAACCCTGAGGGGCAGAATGGAAACTCAAGACAGGGAAGGCAACTTGTCCCAGGCACCCAGCAGGGTTGGGGTGGGCAGGGCCTGACTCAGGCCAGCTTGAGCCTGGCCCGCTGCCCAGCACCCCCAAGACGGTCCTAGCTCCCCTGGGGAAGCTCTGATAGAAGACCCTTCCAGCCCAGGGACTTCAGCTCCCCACCAGTCTCCCCACTCCCAGGAGGGAAGAGAGAAGACGCCCACCCCTCAGTCCCTCCGCAGGGATCTCCCCCTTTCTGCCACCCACGGCATATCACCACAAGGGCGGCCTTCCTGACACAAGGCACTGGGCTGCACACCCAGGGGACCATAGGGGGCCCACAGCGGTGACCTCCTGGGGATGCTGAGCTCAGGCCTGTCACAGGCGGGGGCCCACCATGGCCCCCGTCCTCTGATGCCAGCCCAGGGGTGCCCCAAGGAGGCAGGCCTGGGGCTGCCCTCAGCACCCCGCACTCCGTAGGGGCCAGTTGGGGGCCGTGGCCAGGCCTGAGAACAAGGCCCTGCCTGGCTCCTGTGGTCCCCGGGGGAGGGTGTGTGGGTTGAGCCGCCGGCCGCTGCGCTCTGGGCACAGATGGTTCTCATCCTCGCTGCCTCTTCCGCAGGAAAAACAGACCAGCTCGGGGCCAAGAGCCCTTTTTTAATCTCATGTTTATTTGCGCTGCCTTTGCCTGAAGTCTGGGTCCTGTGGGCTGCACTCTGCCGCGGGTCCTGGCTGGGGCGGAGGGTCTGGCTGGGGCAGCCTGGCTGGCTGGCATCTTCCTGACCTTAGGGCAGTGCTCCGGGAAGGGGCCAGCATGCCCCAGGGGAAAGCGGCCCGCTTCCCGTCCCTGTCCCGTTGGGTCGCAGCAACTTTCCCAGGACTGGAGTTCTCCGGCTGCACCGGGAGGGCGGAGATTGAGAAGGGTCCAGGACAGAACCTGTGAGACCCCCGCCCCAGCAGTCAGAGCCCAGGGGGTGGAGGCGAGGCCACGTCACCCTTCAGCGCCCCCAGGAATCCCCAGGAGAGGAGGCGGCCGGCTGCTGAGACGCTGGACTCGGGTGGGTGGGCACAGCCCGGCCACTCCACTTGCAGCCTTCCACGGTTTTCACAGACAGCTGAGAAGACCAAGGTTGGGTGTGGGGAGGCTGCCGACCAAGGTCTCAGAAGTGAGAAATGCAGAGCGGTGGGCAGGCTTGCAGAATCTTTGCCTTCCCAGGCTAGCCGACCCCCAGCACACACACACACACACACACACACACACACACACACACACAC
>SJYX01005732.1:0-16501 GCA_006410675.1 Oreotragus oreotragus
AAAAAAAAAAAAAAAGGTCATCTTTCTATAGTCACAGTTTTACAGCTGAAATATAGACCAAATAGTGCTAAAATTGACTGTGATAACAGGGACAGATGGGCTGATAAAAATCTTGGATTGCCCCCCTGGGGCGGTGGGGTCTTTGATCAGAAGAATCTGATGGGGCAAAGAAACTTGCTAAAGTGGGGGAAGCTAGGCTCCTCTTTCCACTGACAGGGGAAGTTAGAAGGGAATTAGCTGATGGAGAGGGAGGCAGGGAGATGGGGAGGTACAAGTCCCCAACTGGACGAAGAAAGAGAGAGGGCAGTGGGGGACACTGTTAGAGCTGTGGGCAGGTGCAAGGGAGAGCCTACCTAAAATGTGAAGATTTAATGCCAAAATTTTTTTAATGCCAGTATAATTGTGGCATTGTAACATGGGCAATTGCCCTTACAAATCTCATAATTCTTTTCTTCTTAGAAAATTTTAAGTTAGCTTCATGTACCTTACATTAGGCAGAGAAGAGGATCCAGCATCTCACCCAGAGTGTCACATTCTTGTCCTTTTTCAGTCTGTGCGAGCCTAAACATTCAGTAACTGCTAAGGGTTTGGACCACTTTTTAAGATTCCAGTTCTCACATAATCCAGTGAATATGTACCGTTCATTAGCTAACGAGCAATAAGGTGCATCTTGCCATCTGGGAATAAAAACTTCATCAACCTTAATCTTCTTGAAGAGGGGCGTTTTGTTTCACAAATCCTACTCAGCGCCAAATAGTGTCTTGTTTTTACTTTCCTCTCAGGTTCAAAGGATTTGTTAACAAAATAAGCCACTCCTTATATACAAATAAATAATACAAATATTTATTAGGGAATTATTTAGCTTGGTTTCAATATGCTAACATTAAAAGAAAAGAGAAATAGAAACAGCAGAGGATACATCACCAAATAGGTAGGTTTTTGGGGAAAAGGTCTCAGCTAGTGCATCTGCTCCATGGGTGAGACTTTAAAAATTGCAGTTCCGGGTTCCTGCTTTTAATCTTTGGATGCAAACTGATACCATCAATCTGTGAGCAAATTGCAGCTCTGGTTTCATGTTAATGCTATTTTTTTGGTCCTATAAAACGTGGAATCTTGTTAAGCCTGGCGCTTGGTTGACCAGCACCCCTCCAGGCGCTCAACAATTTCAGAATTTGTCTCCAATCTTATCTATGGTGCCTCAAGTCTTGCATTCACAGCAGGCAGTCAGGGCACTCAAAGTCAGGGCAATGTCCAGGCAGGTGAAAAGCTAGGTCAGAGGCCTGCTCTGCTTTGCCTCTGAAGCCTAAACAAGACTATTGATTTAATTTCCCTAACAGCATTTTTCCATGCTACTGGCCATCTGTTTGTCTAGTTTGCAGAAATGTCTGTTTTGGTCTTCTGCCTGTTTTTCTGTTGGGTTGTTTTTTTGGTTGTTGTTGAGTTGTATGAGCTATTTGTATATATTTTGGATATTAAGCCCTTGTTGGTCACATTGTATGCAAATATTTTCTTCCATTGTGTAGGTTATTATTTTCATTTTGTTAATTGTGTCCTTTGCTGTGCAAAAACTTTTAAGTTTGATTAGGTCTCATTTGATTTTGTTTTTGTTTCTATGGCCTTGGGAGTCTGTCGTAAGGAAACATTGGTACGTTTTGTATTCAGTTCCGTTCAGTTCAGTTGCTCAGTCGTGTCCAACTCTTGGCGACCCCATGAATCATAGCTAGACAATGTTTTACGACCTTTGTTTTGAAGTCTGTTTTGTCTGATAAGAGTATTGCCACCCCTGCTTTCTTTTCATTTCTATTTGCATGAAATATATTTTCCCATCACCTCAGTTTGAATCTTTGTGTCCTTTGCCCTAAACTGGGTCACTTATAGGCCGCATATTGAAGGCTCTTGATTTTTCATCCAGCCTTCCATTCTGTGTCTTTTGATTGGAGTATATTTAGTCCATTGACATTCGAGGTAATTATTTATAGATCTGTATTATTATTATTATTATTTGCCATTTAAACCTTGTTTTCCTGTTCATTTATTTATTTGGCTGTGCTGGGTCTTTGTCGCAGCATGCTCTATCTTTTAGTTGTGGCATGTAAACTGTTAGCTGTGGATGTGTGATTTAGTCCCCTGATCAGGGATCAAGCCCTGGCCCTCTGCACTGGGAGCATGGAGTCTAAGCCACTGGACCACCAGGGAAGTCTCCCTGCTGATTTATAGTTCTTCTTTGTCCCTTTCTTTTTCCTGTTGTGGTTTGATGGTTTTCTTTTGTATTATAGTTCCCTTCTTTGTGTGTGTGTGGGTGTGGGTGTGAATTTATTGTATGTTTTTGTGGTTACCTTGTTTTCAAGCACGTTAACCCTTTCCTATATCTACTTGCCATAGACTGGTAGTCAGACACCCTCAGGTGTAGTCACGCTGGATTCCAGCCCCGTCCTCTCCCCACTGCTGATACCTGAAGCCTGAGTTCCAGCACCCCGCCCCTGCCAGCTCCTGTGGACTTGCATGTCCGGCTGGGGAGTGCCTGGTGGTACTGACTGTGCATTTCTTCCTCTGCTCTGGCCGCCATGCACAGGCTGCTGAGCTCTCTGAGGCCACGAGGCTCCCCTTCTATCCTGGCTGATCTCCTCGCCAGTGAGGAGGCTTCCCAGGTTGCAGAAGTCTTTCCTCCTTTATAGCTCCCACCCAGTGGTAAACATCTCATCCCAATTCCTCTTGCTTGCTTGCTTTTTTTCCCTACCCAGTTACATGAAGTTTTTTTTTTTTTCTTTTGCCTTTTTAGCCAGTCTGAGGTCTTCTGCCAGTGTTCACTAGATATTCTGTGAGAATCATTTCACATTTGGTGTATTTGGGGCAGAGAGCGAGCTTCATGTCCTACTACTCCAACATCTTGATCTCTCCCTGTGGTCAGTACTTCTAATCCCGTAGTGTTGTGGACAGAAAAGATGCTTGATATGATTCTAAGTTTTCTTAAATTTACCAAGGCTTGCCTTGTGGCCCAGCATGTGGTCAGTCCTGAAGAAGTTCTGCCTGCACTTGAGAAAGAATTTGTATTTTGCTTTTGGATAGAATGCTCTATGAATGTCAATTAAGTCCATTTTGTCTAACATGTCATGCAAGGCCATTATTTCTCTCCTAATTTTCTGTGTGGATGATCTGTCCTTTGATGAAAGTGTGTGGGGAGGGTGAGAGTCCCCTACTATTCTTGTCCTACAATTGGTTTCTCCCTTTATGGCTGTTAGTGTCTGCCTTATATATTGAGGTGCTCCTGTGTTGGGCACACATATTTATAGTTGTTAGATCTTGGGTTGATCCTTTGATCATTATGCAGTGTCCTTCTTTGTCTCTTATAACAGTCTTTATTTTGAAGTCTATTTTGTCTGATAAGCTACTACAGCTTTCTTCTGATTTTTATTTGCATGGAATGCCTTTTTCCATCTCCTCGTATGTGTCCCTAGATCTGAAGTGAGTTTCTTGTAGACAGGGTATATATGGGACTCATTTTGTATCCATCCAGCCAGTCTGTCTTTTGGCTGGAGCATTTAATCCATTTATATTTAAGGTAATTATCAATGGGAATGTTCTTATCGCCATTTTGTTGTTTTGACTTTGTTTTTGTAGGTCTTTTCCCTTCCCATCTTTTTTGCTTTCTTCTCTTGTGATTTGTTGACTATCTTTAGTGTGGAGTTTGGCTTCCTTTTTCTTTTTTTATGTGTGTATGTAGTGTAGAGTTTTGGTTTGCAGTTACTATGAGGTTCTGATATAACAGTCTCTACAAGATTGTTTTTTACGTTGCTGGTCTCTTAATTCCCCATGCATTTCCAATAGGCTGCATTTCTGCTCTCCGCTTCCTAACGTTTGCTGGTCTTGATATCATCTTTGTGAGTAGATGATTTCTTAGCTTTTTGTATGTTTGCCTTTACCAGTGAACTGTCCCATTCATAATTTTCTTGTTTCTAGTTGCAGCCTTTTCTACTTAGAGAAGTTCCTTTAACATTTGTTGTCAAGCTGGTTTGGTGGTGCTAGCGTCTCCTCGTTTTTGCTTGTCTATAGAACTTTTGATTTCTCTGTTAGACCTGAACGAGAGCCTTGCTGGGTAGAGTGTTCTTGGTTGCAGTTTCTCCCTCTTATTGCTGTAACTATGCCATACCACTCCCTTCTGGCCTGCAGCGTTTTTGCTGGAAAATCAGCGGATCCAGTTACGGGGATTCCATCTTACGTCATTTGTTGCTTTCCCCTTGTTGTTTTTAATATTTTCTGTCTTTACCTTTTGTCAGTTTGATGAACATATGTCTGAGTCTGTTCCTCCTTGGGTTTAACCTGTATATGGGACTTTTTCCTTTCCCATATTAGGGAAGTTTTCAGCTGTTATCTCTTAAAACATTTTCTCGGGCCTTTTCTCTCTCTTCTCCTTCTGGGACCCTATAATGCAAATGTTGGTGTGTTTACTGTTGTCCCAGAGGTTCATTTAGTGTATTTTCACTGCCTTGAAAATCCTCTGCTCTATCTTTTCATCCCCTTCCAACTCCTGGCAACCTTTTTACTGTTTTCATAGTTTTGCCTTTTTCAGAATCATACAATTGGAATCATATAGTATGTAGTCCGGGGAAGGCAATGGCACCCCACCCCAGTACTCTTGCCTGGAAAATCCAACGGACAGAGTAGCCTGGTGGGCTGCAGTCCATGGGGTCGCTAACAGTCGGACAGACTGAGCGACTTCACTTTCACTTTTCTCTTTCATGCATTGGAGAAGGAAATGGCAACCCACTCCAGTATTCTTGCCTGGAGAATCCCAGGGATGGGGGAGCCTGGTGGGCTGCCGTCTACGGGGTCACACAGAGTCGGACACGACTGAAGTGACTTAGCAGCAGCAGCAGCAGTATGTAGTCTTTTCAGATTGAGTTTTTAAACTTAGTAATATGCATTTAAAGTTCCTCCATTTCTTTTCATGGCTTGAGAGCTCATTTCTTTTTAGCACTGGAAAATGTCCAGTGTCAGGATGTACCCCAGTTCCATTTATCCATTAACCTGTTGAAGGATATAGGATATTTTGTTGCTTCAAAGTTGGCAGTTAAGAATGAAGCTTGCATCAACATACTTGTGCAAGTTTTTGTGTGGACATAAGGTTCCACCTTCTTAGGGTAGATACCAAAGAGTATGATTGCTGCATAGGATGGTGAGAGTATATCTGGTTGTGTAAGAAACTGGAAAACTTTCTTCCAAAGTAGCTATACTATTTTACATTTCCACCAGCAATAAATGAGAATTCCTGTTGTTCCCTGTCCTTGCTAGCATTTGGTGTTGTAAGTGTTCAGGATTTTGGCCTTTCTTTTTTTTAAAAAAAATTAGTACTTACTGGAATATAGTTGCTTGCTAATGTTGTGTTAGTTCCTACTGTACAGCAGAGTGAATCAACTATATGTATATATATACCCCCTCTTTTGGATTTCCTTTTCATGTAGGTCACCACAGAGCACTGAGTAGAGTTTCCTGAGTTATACAATAGGATCTAATTAGTTATCTGTTTTATACATAGTGTCTATATAATATGGATTTTGGCCTTTCTAATAGGTTATTGTTGTTCAGTGGCTCAGCCGTGTCTGACTCTTTGTGACCCTGTTTACTGCAGCATACCAGCTTTCCCTGTCCTTCACCATCTCCTGGAGTTTCCTCAAACTCATGTCCATTGAGTCAGTGATGCCATCCAAACATCTCATCCTCTGTCATCCCCTTCTCCTCCTGCCTTCAGTCTTTCCCAGCATTAGGAACTTTTCTAATGAATCAGCTCTTTGCATCAGGGGGCCAAAGTATTGGAGCTTCAGCATTAGTCCTTCCAATGAATATTCAGGGTTGATTTCCTTTAGGATTGGTGTGATCTCCTTGCTGTCCAAGGGACTCTCAAGAGTTCTCCAACACCACAGTTAGAAAGCATCAATTCTTCGGTGCTGAGCCTTCTTGGTGGTCCAACTCTCACATCTGTACATGACTAGTTGGAAAACCATAATTTGACTATACAGACCTTTGTTGGCAAAGTAATGTGTCTGCTTTTTAATACGCTGTCTAGGTTTGACATAGCTTTTCTTCCAAGGAGCAAGTGTCTTTTAATTTCAAGGATGCAATCACTGTCTGTGGTGATTTTGGAGCCCAAGAAAATAAAGTCTGTCAGAGTTTCCATTGTTTCCCCAACTATTTGCCATGAAGTAATGGGACTGGATGCCATGATCTTAAGGTTTTTTTGAATGCTGAGTTTTAAGCCAGGTTTTTCACTCTCTTCTTTCACCTTCATCAAGAAGCTCTTTAGTTACTCTTTGCTTTCTGCCATAGGGATGGTGTCATCCGCATATCTGAGGTTATTGATATTTTTCTTGGCAATCTTCATTCCAGCTTGAGCTTCATCCAGCCCAGCATTTCACATGATGTAACTCTGAATAGAAGTTAAATAAGCAGAGTGACAATAAACAGCCTTGATGTACTTCTTTCCCAGTTTTGAACCAGTCCATTGTTCCATGTCCAGTTCTAACTGTTGCTTCTTGACCTACATGCACATAGGTTTCTCAGGCAGGTAAGGTGGTTTGTTATTTCTATCTCTTTAACAATTTTCCACAGTTTGTAGTGGTCCACACAGTCAAAGCCTTCATTGGCTAGGCTTTATTGTAGTCAGTGAATCAGAGGTAGATGTTTTTCTGGAATTCCCTTTCTCTCTGTACGATCCAATGAATGTTGGCAATTTGATCTATGGTTCCTCTGCCTTTTCTAAATCCACCTTGTTCATCTGAAAGTTCTTGGTTCACATGTTGAAGCTAAGCTTGGAGGATTTTGAGCATGACCTTCCTAGCATGTGAAATGAGTGCAATTGTATGGTAGTTTAAACAATATTTGGCATTGCCTTTCTTTGAGATTGGAATGAAAACTGACCTTTTCTAGTCCTGTGGCCACTGCAAGTTTTCCAAATTTGCTGGCATTTTGAGCGCAGCACTTTCACAGCATCATCTTGTAGGATTTGAAATAGCTCGGCTGGAATTACGTCACCTCCGTTAGCTTTGTTTGTAGTGATAATTCTTAAGGCCCACTTGACTTCACATTCCAGGATGTCTGGCTCTAGGTGAGTGATCACACTATCGTGGTTATCCAGGTCATCAGGATCTTTTTTGTACAGTTCTTGTGTGTATTCTTGCCACCTCTTCTTAATATCTTCTGCTTCTGTTATGTTCATACTGTTTCTGTCCTTTATTGAGCCCATCTTTCATGAAATGTTCCCTTGGTATGTCCACTTTTCTTAAAGAGGTCTGTTGTCTTCCCATTCTATTGTTTTCTTCCGTTTCTTTACACTGTTCATTTAAGAAGGCTTTCTTATCTCTCCTTGCTATTATTTGGAACTCTGCATCCAGATGGATATATCTTCCCCTTTCTCCCTTGCCTTTCGCATCTCCTGTTTTCTCAACTATTTGAAAGGCCTCCTCAAACAACCATTTTGCCTTTTTGCATGTCTTTTTCTTGGAGATGGTTTTCATCACCACCTCCTGAACAATGCTAAACCTCTGTCCATAGTTCTTCAGGCACTCTGTCTATCAGATCTAATCCCTTGACTCTATTTGTCACTTACACTGTATAATCATAAGGGATTTGATTTAGGTCATTCTTGAATGGCTTAGTGGTTTTCCCTACTTACTTCAATTTAAGTCTGAATTTTGCAATAACAAGTTCATGATCTGAGCCACAGTCAGCTCCCAGTCTTGTTTTTTGCTGACCGTATAGAGCTTCTCCATCTTCAGCTGCAAAACATACAGTCTAATCTGATTTTGGTATTGACCATCTGGTGATGTCCATGTGTAAAGTCATCTCTTGTGTTGTTGGAAAAGGGTGTTTTCTATGACAGGTGTGTTCTCTTGGCAAAACTCTTGTTATTTAGCCTCTGACCTGCTTCATTCTGTACTCCGAGGCCAAACTTTCCTGTTACTCCAGGTGTTTCTTGACTTCCTACCTTTGCATTCCAGTCCCCTATGATGAAAAGGACATGTTTTTTGGTGTTAGTTCTAGATGGCCTTGCAGGTCTTCTTAGAACCATTCAACTTCAGCTTCTTTGGCATTAGTGGTTGGGGCATAGACTTGGATTACTGTGATACTGAATGGTTTGCCTTGGAAATGAACTGAGATCATTCTGTCATCTTTGAGATTGCATCCAGGTACTGCATTTCAGACTCTTGTTGACTATGAGGGCTACTCCATTTCTTCTAAGTGATTCTTGCCCACAGTAGTAGATATAATGGTCATCTGAATTAAATTTGCCCATTCCCATCCATTTTAGTTCACTGATTTCTAAAATGTCGATGTTCACTCTTGCCATCTCCAGTTTGACCACTTCCAATTTACCTTGTTTTATGGACCTAACATTCCAGGTTCCTATGCAGTATTGTTCTCAACAGCATGACTTTACTTTTACCATCAGACACATCCACAGCTGGGCATTGTTTCTGCTCTGGCCCAGCCTCTTCATTCCTTCTGGAGTTATTTCTCCTCTCTTCTCCAGTAGCATATTGGACACCTGGGGGGTTCATCTTTCAATGTCATATCTTTTTGCCTTTTCATACTGCTCATGGAGTTCTCAAAGCAAGAATGCTGGAGTGATTTGCCAATCCCTTCTCCAGTGGACCACGTTTTGTCAGAACTCTCCATCACGACCTGTCCATCTTGCCTTACACGGCAAGGCTTAGAGTTTCACTGGGTTAGACAAAGCTGTGATCCACATAAGTTTGGTTAGTTTTTTGTGATTGTGGTTTTTATACTGTCTGCCCTCTGATGGATGAGGATGAGAGGCTTGTGGAAGCTTCTGGAGGGGAGGGACTGGCTATGGGGAAAACTGGGACTTGCTCTGGTGGGAAAGCCATGATCAGTAAATCTTTAATCCAGTTTTCTGTTGATGGGTGGGGCTGTGTTTCCTCCTTGTAGTTTGGCCCTAGGGGTAATGGCAACCTCCTCCAAAAGGATTTATGCCAGCAAAGCTCCTCCCTGGACTGCTGTTGTCAGTACCCCTGACCTACCCTTCTGCCAGAGACTCTCAGAACCTCACAGACAGGTCTGGCTGGCTGTTGTGGGGTCACTGCTCCTTTCTCCTGGGTCCTGGTGGGACGAGGTTTTGTTTGTGCCCTCGAAGAGTCTGTTTCCCCAGTCCTCTGGAAGTTCTGTAATCAAATCCAGCTGACCTTCAAAGCCACATTCCCTGGGAAATCTCAATCCCTTTGTTGGATCCCCTGCCTCCTGGTGGGTCAGATGGTAAAACATCTGCCTGCAATTCAGGAGACCCGGGTTCAATCTCTGGGTCGGGTAGATCCCCAGGAGAAGGGAATGGCAACCCACTCCGGTATTCTTGCCTGGACAATTCCATGGACAGAGAGCGTGGTGGGCTATGGTCTATGGGTTTGGAAAGAGTTGGACACATCTGAGAAACTCACACTTGCCAGATCCCCAGGTTGGAAAGTCTGTGTTAGGGCCTAGAACTTTTGCAACAGTGTGAGAACTTCTTTGGTATAATTGTTCTCCAGTTTGTGAGTGGCCCACCTGGTGGCTCAGTGGTGGGACGAATGGTGACCTCCTCCAAGAAGACTCACGCCACATGCTGCGCCTCCCAGGACTGCTGCTGCCAAAGCCGCTGTCCCGGTGGCTGGCCACTGCTGACTCATGTGTCCGCAGGAGTCCCTCAAACACTCATAAGCAGGACTGGCTTAGCCTGTTGTGGGAGGCACTGCTCCTTTCTCTGAGTCCTCGTGCACACAAGGTTTTGTTTGCGCCCTCCATGCGACTCTGGTGTGTATGAAGTCTGATTTTAAATGTGATTGCGCCCATCTTGCCGTCTTGTTGCAGCTTCTCCTTTGCCCTTGCTTTGCCCTTGGATTTGGGGTATCTTCTTTGGTGGGTTCCAACATTCTCCTGTTGATGGTTGTTCAGCAGCTAGTTGTGATTTTGTTCTCAAAGAACACGAGTGCACATCCTTCTACTCTGTCATCTTAATACAGTATGTAGTGGTATCTCATTGTTGTTTTAATATATATTTCCCTGACATGATGCTGAGCATCTTTCTATTGCTTATTTGCTGTTTATATGTTCGTGTGAGTGTGTATATTTGTGTGTGTGTGTGTGTGTGATAGAGATGTCTGTTAAGATGTTTGGCTTATTTTTTTGATCAGGTTGTTTGTTTTCTTGTTGGATTTTAAGAGTTCCTTGTGTACTTATTTTTAACAGTCCTTTATGAGATGTGTTTTGTACAAATATTTTCTCCCAGTCTCTGGCTTGTCTTCTAATTCTCTTGATACTGTAACAGAAATACTTTAACTTTAGTGAAATTTGGCTTATTATTCTGGTGATTTTTCTAAAAAGGTATTCACCACACTCAAGGTCACTAGGTTTTCTCTTGTTGTTTTCTAGGAGTTTTATACTTGAGCATTTTATGATCCATTTTGAGTTAACTTTTGTGATGGGTGTAGGGTTTGTGTTCAGATTAATTTTTTTTGGTGGAGGACGTGTACTTGTTCCGGTACCATTTTGTTGATCAGAGAGTGTCTCTGCCCCATTCGATTGCCTTTGCTCCTTTATTAAAGATCACTTGACTGTGTTTATGGGGGTCTGTTTCTGGCCTCTTTGTTCTGTTTATCGGTTCCCCTGTTCTTTGAGCAGCACCGCACTTCAGCATCTTTTTGTCAAGTCTCAAAGTAAGGCTTGTTTTTGGCTGTGGGAGGAGCTCCAGGCAGTTTGTTCTCTCAGTTTCAGCTCTAGGGGAAGAGGTTGGAACTGAACTCCAGGACTTCCTGACACCACTGCTGCTGTGCTTCTCAAGCTGCCTGGGGAAGGACTAACTTTGTTTTGTTTTTGGATTTCCAGTCTGCTGTAGACTCCTACTTTTGCAGAATATAATGCCATGACTTACTAGGTGATGATCATGTGTCTGTATAACAGTGATGTCAAATCACTATACAAGTTTCTAAATGCTCTCTTCGAACTTGCTTTGTCACAGCCTGCTAAGTGGACCACACTTTGATTACACCGCCCCGTACAGTGGGTGCAGGCTGGAGAGATACCTGACCTGTATGCTCAGAGCTTTTTGTGAGAACAGGAGCTCAGCTGGGGCCTGGGAATTGGCTTGTTCCAGGAGATGTGGTTGTCAGGAAAGGCTTCTTCTCATCTCCCATAGGATCAGATGTGTCAAGAGCCCCAGTCTACCCCCACAGCGCCCTCTCTTTTTCAGCATATTCTTCATGTTGACCCCTGCCTTGCTCATTTGAGGAAAGAGGAACAGCTTGGGCGTGGTCATAGTGGAAGGGGCTCTGGTTGGAGTGGGGGCCTGCTACTCTGGATGGTCTGAACACCATCACCCAGGGATGCAGGGCAGAGGGTGTGAGTGGCTGGTGGTGATATTGGCATGGACTCTGGAGCATGTCTGAGAGTTCAGATATTAGAACCTTAGGACATTCAGATCTTGGAGTCAGGGGCTGTTAGAACTGGAAGGGGGATGGCAGGGGTCACTTCATTGTCCAAACCAAGTTGTTCACCTGCCCCCCTGCCCGGCTTCTGGCCCAGAGTTGAGCTACAAGTGTCTGTCCTGCCTGTGACCGGAGGCCTTGGGTTACCACAGTGTGGGTGAGTTAGAGGCTCTTTGGGTGCCCTGGCTTAACTCTGGGTGCTCTGTTTTGAAGTTTCAGACACTGTGTGCTCCGTTTGACCGAAAACAACTCGCAGCCCTTGATGACGAAGCTGCAGTGGCTCTTCGCCTTCCTGGAGCACAGCCAGGTGAGTGCAGGGGGAGCGGGGTGTGGGAGATGCTGGAGAGGAGGCCTGGTCTGATGCCTTGCCTTCACCGGAGCCTGCCTGCACCTGCCTCCAGGCCCCTGCTTGCTGTAAGCTGTTGGGCCCCAGTCCAAGCAGGTGTGGGTTCACGGGCAGACCCCTGGGGCCGGCTCAGTGCCCTGACTGGGCAGGAGAGGGCTTGCTGGCGGAGCCCCCCAGTGCGGTGCTGCCCATATCGCTCCCGTCGGTGGTCCAGTCCACCGTATGAGGTGTTGCTCTGTTGGCCAGCTGTCATTTTGGAGCGCTCACACTGCCAGGCACCCTGAGGGCTGTATTTGTTCTATTCACTGCCTCTGCCCTCATGGAACCTAAAGGCCTTGACCAGGCATCACACCAGGCCCTCGGCAGGGGCAGGGGCAGGGAGCTGCGTCAGCCACAGTCATGCTTTCACAGGGCGCAGTCTGGTGGGGAAGATGGACCTGTAGTTCTTAAGCAGAGAACGAGGCATGTGTGGTTTCCACGCAGGGTAGGGAGAGGTTGGTCGTGAAGGGGATGGTGGCCCTTGGAGGACTGCGTGGGACAGGGTCCCTGCATCTGGGACTTGAACTTTTAGCTAAGCTTCTGATAGGGAAAGGGTGTTTCAGGCAGAGGGAATGGCAACAACAAGGGAAGAACAGACTCCTGGAGGACTGTTCCTCTACGTGGATGCCATGCTCTTAGGCGGCATGGACTTGGTAGGATGGGAAAAGTCAGGGACGGAAAGCTGGGAATGAAGGGGGAGGCTGGGTGGGAGTTTGGGGCAGTGACTCCCCAGAGCGACCCTCAGGCCCGGCATGCTGTGGAGCTGGTTGGTGAGTGGCCCCCCAGCTCCTGACTCGTCTGTCTCCCGCTTTGGTTGCAGCGTCCTGCCATTTCTCCAGAGAACTTCCTGTCTGCATCCTGGACACCCTGGTTCAGCCCTGGCACCCAGCAGGACTGCTCCGAGTACCTGAAGTACCTGCTGGATCGGTAGGGGAGGCCGGGGCTCCGCGGCTGGAGAGGGTGCTGGGGGAAGCCCCGTGCCCCTGGGTGGCGCTGTCTCTTCCTGGAAACTGGGATGTGGCCTGGCGCTTGTGGAAGGCTTGGAGAAGATGGGGACAGGGGCTGCGGGTGGGGGGACATTCTGGAGGTGCATGACCGGGGAGGGTAAGTGTGTGTATGTACACTGTGCTGTGCTTGCCTGAGTATGCACATGTGTGTTTTCTCATCAGGGCTCTGGGGGCACGCGCACAGCTTTTTGTGGCAGGTTTGTGAGCTTTATGCANGACGGTGGAGGAGAAGGTGGAGAAGGAGGAGGAGAAGGTTAAGGAGAAGGTGGAGGAGGAGGTGGAGAAGGTGGAGAAGGTGGAGGAGGAGAAGGTGAAGGAGAAGGTGGAGGAGGAGGAGACGGTGGAGGAGGAGCGGGAGGAGAAGGAGATGGGGGAGGAGAGGGCGGCCCAGGACAAGGAGGAGGAGAAGAAGAAAGTGAAGGAAGAGAAGGTGGAGGAGGAGAAGGAGGAGGCCCAGGAGGAGGAGGAGGCGGCGGCCGGCCCGGGCCCAGGGGCCCTCCAGAGCGCTGCGGCCTCCTCCGGGGACGGCTCCCGCTCGGTCCTGGACCTGGTCAACTACTTCCTGTCGCCCGAGAGGCTGACGTCCGAGAACCGCTACCACTGCGAGTCGTGCGCGTCCCTGCAGGACGCCGAGAAGGTGGTGGAGCTGAGCCAGGGCCCGCGCTACCTCATCCTGACGCTGCTGCGCTTCTCCTTCGACCTGCGCACCATGCGGCGTCGCAAGATCCTGGACGACGTGTCCGTGCCCCTGCTGCTGCGCCTGCCGCTGGCCGGGGGCCGGGGCCAGGCCTACGACCTGTGCAGCGTGGTGGTGCACTCGGGGCTGTCCTCCGAGAGCGGCCACTACTACTGCTACGCCCGCGAGGGCGCCGCCCGCCCCGCCCCGGGAGCCGCCGAGCGGCCGGAGCCCGACAACCAGTGGTACCTGTTCAATGACACCCGGGTGTCCTTCTCCTCCTTCGAGTCTGTCAGCAACGTCACCTCCTTCTTCCCCAAGGACACGGCCTACGTGCTCTTCTACCGGCAGCGACCCGAGGAGGGGTCCGAGGCCGAGGCTGGCTCCCCCCGCACCCGGGCAGAGCCCACCCTCCACAAGGACTTGATGGAAGCCATTTCCAAAGACAACATTCTTTTCCTGCAGGTGAGCAGACCCCCACGGGCTTCCAGCAGCCCACCGGCTCGGGTTAAGTGGCTGCTCCTCTTTCAGAGTCTTCTCCTTTTTCCTTTGATCCACTCACCTCACTCAGTGCTGGGGGAAAAAAAAAATCAGTGGGCCAGACAGACCTCCTGCTATTTAGAGGGACACATTCAGTTCAGTCCAGTCTCTGTGTCTGACTCTCTGTGACCCCATGAACCCACAGCACCCCAGGCCTCCCTGTCCATCACCAACTCCCGGAGTTTACTCAAACTCATGTCCATCATGTCGGTGATGCCATCCAGCCATCTCATCCTCTGTTGTCCCCTTCTCCTCCTGCCTTCAATCTTTCCTGGCATCAGGGTCTTTTCAACACACATTAGGAACAACTGTTTATTAAGCTGTTGTGTGCTGGAGGGGCTCTGTGAGTAGTGGATACGAGCGGGGGGGGTCGCCCTCTCACCGTGCCAACTCCACTCCTAAGAGCCTAGGGTGGCATCAGAGTACTTAGCAACTGGAACAGCGAGGGCTCTGAGCAGCGTGAGGCGTGCTGCCGTAAACAGCTGGGGTGGTCACACCTGGACCCCAGCCAGTGGCACCTGGGTGGGGGACACTGGTCTGCTTTTCCATTTCTGCCGAGTCCTTCAGGGGGAGGTGGGTCTGGGGCCAGTGGTGAGGGGTCTCCAGGGCTGGCCCCAGCGTGGCAGGAGGGAGAGCTTTCTCCTCGGCAGAGTCTGTCCCTCCTGCCTCAAGAGGACAGAAGCCTGCAGAGGGGTCCTGGTGGGCTAGGAGGTAACCTTTGGAGTCTCTGGACTGTCTCCTCCAGACGCCACCTGAGGCCCCTGTCCACTGTTCAGTTTAGTCAATAGAAGTGAGGTGCTGGGAGAAGTTCAGCCTAGTCAGTCAGTGGAAGTGAGTTCCTTTTCTCCAGGGTGCTGGGAGCTTATACTGGGAGGCGAGGAGGAATGGTTTCGAAGCCTAATACAAGATGGCTGTGGGTCCAGCCCGCCCATCCCCCGGCTGAGCAGGAGTGCCCCTGGGGGGAAGCTGAGGCGCTCCTTCCCCAGGGGTGAAGCTCTGAAGGGCTGGGTGGCTGCTGCGGTGGTGGGTGGGGGGTGGCGGAGGGGGAGATGTGTATAAGAGACAGCCTCTGCCCTCATGGAACCTAAAGGCCTTGACCAGGCATCACACCAGGCCCTCGGCAGGGGCAGGGGCAGGGAGCTGCGTCAGCCACAGTCATGCTTTCACAGGGCGCAGTCTGGTGGGGAAGATGGACCTGTAGTTCTTAAGCAGAGAACGAGGCATGTGTGGTTTCCACGCAGGGTAGGGAGAGGTTGGTCGTGAAGGGGATGGTGGCCCTTGGAGGACTGCGTGGGACAGGGTCCCTGCATCTGGGACTTGAACTTTTAGCTAAGCTTCTGATAGGGAAAGGGTGTTTCAGGCAGAGGGAATGGCAACAACAAGGGAAGAACAGACTCCTGGAGGACTGTTCCTCTAGGTGGATGCCATGCTCTTAGGCGGCATGGACTTGGTAGGATGGGAAAAATCAGGGACGGAAAGCTGGGAATGAAGGGGGAGGCTGGGTGGGAGTTTGGGGCAGTGACTCCCCAGAGCGACCCTCAGGCCCGGCATGCTGTGGAGCTGGTTGGTGAGTGGCCCCCCAGCTCCTGACTCGTCTGTCTCCCGCTTTGGTTGCAGCGTCCTGCCATTTCTCCAGAGAACTTCCTGTCTGCATCCTGGACACCCTGGTTCAGCCCTGGCACCCAGCAGGACTGCTCCGAGTACCTGAAGTACCTGCTGGATCGGTAGGGGAGGCCGGGGCTCCGCGGCTGGAGAGGGTGCTGGGGGAAGCCCCGTGCCCCTGGGTGGCGCTGTCTCTTCCTGGAAACTGGGATGTGGCCTGGCGCTTGTGGAAGGCTTGGAGAAGATGGGGACAGGGGCTGCGGGTGGGGGGACATTCTGGAGGTGCATGACCGGGGAGGGTAAGTGTGTGTATGTACACTGTGCTGTGCTTGCCTGAGTATGCACATGTGTGTTTTCTCATCAGGGCTCTGGGGGCACGCGCACAGCTTTTTGTGGCAGGTTTGTGAGCTTTATGCACGTTAAGTATGTAGCGTGCGTGCTTGTCCTGAGTACACATGCACGGATGCCACCTGGTACACATGCAGGTGTGTTCCCTGTGCCGCCTGCTGCACGTGTGTGACCCGTGCGTATGGACGAAAGCCCTTTGCTCCCCGCACCAGGCTTCACGAAGAGGAGAAGACTGGGACGAGGATCTGCCAGAAGCTCAAGCAGTCGAGCTCGCCCTCGCCGCCGGAGGAGCCCCCCGTCCCGAGCGCCACCTCTGTGGAGAAGATGTTCGGGGGCAAGATCGTGACTCGCATATGCTGCCTCCGCTGCCTCAACGTCTCCTCCAGGGAGGAGGCCTTCACGGACCTCTCACTCGCCTTCCCCCCGCCCGAGCGCTTCCGCCGCCACCACCATCACCACCACCACCACCACCACC